>JAYKAV010000067.1:762355-809466 GCA_035582835.1 Phoebastria nigripes | reverse complement strand
CACAAAAAAATAAACCCAAGAAGAGGGTAAAGGAAGAAAGGAGGGACGTGCATTGCGTATCGAAAGGGCAGAATGAAAGTGCAGTTATATTCAGTGACACAACAGGGTAAAGAAGAAGCACTCGATTTCGGCATGCCATACAGAGGTCTTACGATTCTCAAGCCAGGTAACATCAAGGCAAATGAAGTAACTCCGCTAATCTAAACCATCAGGGTAGCAGAAGAACAAAACCCAGCACACACCCTCCCACATGGCAATGGGTTGCTCTGGACCAACGCTAGCTCGCCACGCAGCCCCCAGCGCATGCACCATGCACGGCCTTCTGGTGCTGCCACCAGGCTCAGGGAAACATCACTGCAGCAAAGACTGCCCAGAGCCACCACGCCCTCCTAAGGCATGTCTCCTCCTGGAGAACTTCATGACCATTGAGCAGTTATAGACCAGCTACCAGCTATCCCTGTGAATTCGTTATCTGCTTCTCAACGGGGCTGCTCACTGCTTTCTTCCCTCAGCTGCCATGACTTTGTAGCACCTCTAGCACCTCTTTTGCTTCCTGGGATGGCACAACTGAGAGAAGCTTGAGGACAGACCTACTGCCCTGACACTGCTCCTTTTTTGCAATCTTACCTGAAGGCTCACCCTTGCTGCAATTAATCATCATATCATGGGATGGGCACAAAGCCCAATTCATGTCCTACACATAACCTGGCAAGGAACTCCTACAAGAGTTTGGGGTGGTTTATCAGGCTGATCCTTAAGTCACAGCTAAGTATCTCCAGTGAATTTAATGGAACCAGTAATTCTGAAGAATGAATCAACATTGGATATAAGGAAGAAATTTTTTACGATGAGGGTAGTGAGACACTGGAACAGGTTGCCCAGAGAAGCTGTGGATGCCCCATCATTGGAAGTGTTCAAGGTCAGGTTGGATAGGGCTTTGAGCAACCTGGTCTAGTGGAAGATGTCCCTGCCCACGGCAGGGGGGTTGGACTAGATGACCTTTAAAGGTCCCTTCCAACCCAAACCATTCTGTGATTCTGTGAACTTGCTCCTTGCATATATTTCTATTCAGGTTATTCTTAATAGGCTTACACGCTTTTCTGCTTTTGTCGACTGAAGCGTGGTTAGATTAACACTAGCAATACAGTCAGCTCTCCATCATCAGCTGGGAGCATATCCAGGCTGCAGAGAGCCATGCTATGGACGGGGAGCAAGTTCAGGTCCACAAGCAGGAAAGTCTCATTCAAAAAGGAGTTGAAGTAATACAGTCCACAGGACCAGCGCAGCTCTGCGCGGGACCACACAAACATTCCCATGCAACACTCCCATTCCCAGGAGGCCCTGCACATTTGCTGCTTCCAGACTTGGACCCAGAAATAGTAAAACCACCTTGAGCCTCCTGGGTTAGCCTGGCCTCCACCACCCTGGGCTTTGGAGAAATGCCCATCATTTGCTGAATGACCGAACATGGTCCCAGGGTCTTCCTACTCTCTCCAAACTCAGCAGTTGGCAGAAGCTCCGGGACCTGATTCACTCCTCACCTGGAAGCAAGGCAGCCCCGTCAGGCACCCAGACAGACGTACAGACAGGCTCTTCCAAGGGACCTCTGCGGGTGCAAACAGAAAGGTCAGAATCAATGTTTTGCTCGTTGTAAAAGCAGAAAGTAAATCAAGCTGGCTGTGACACCTTGCCAAGAAAACAGCCACAAAGGGCCTGTAATGCCAGCTGCCCTCCTGTACGGAGCAGACTATAGCTTTTTCCCCCTCTGATACAACTCATGTGTCACTCTGTCCCTGTTTTGACCCATATAAGGGTTTGTTCACACGTTGGCAGGACAGATTACATCTGAGCAAGCGTCAGAGTAACCGAAGTTTATTTGGGAGAGAAGCTACTTGTTTTAAATCACTGTAGAGCTGGTGAAAGGCATTGACGTAAGGGCTGCAGGTAACAAGGTCTCTTTCAAAGCCTGACCAGACACCCTTCTGCCTCTCATGCTTAAAGGGCCTCTTCTTCCCGAGCCTCCTCCACCGCTCATGCCACCGGTGAGTCACTCCCGCGGCATTGGCTTTGCCGCGTGAGCACCAAGAAGAACCGAAGTTGAGATGGGATGCATTAAACACACACCAATTGTGGAAAAAACAAGCAGCAGGGGGGGACAGCCCAAACCCTACCTCCACCTCCAGCCCTGGTTTCCTTCTGGGTGCCTCCAAAGACACCCAGCTAAAAAGAAAACACAGGTTTTCTAAGTTACCACAAGCTGCTTTCAACCAGCAGCCTTTCATACTTCCAGTTTATTGATATCTGAGCCTACTCTGGTGTTTTCTATTTCCTTTCATCTCAATCCTGGAGAATAAATAAGCAAGTTTAAAAAATACTAGCGATGATTAGGGAAAACCAGTCCACCTCCACCTGCCCCAGTTCTCCCAGCCCACCACGCTCCTGGCTGCACCAGGTCACCCCCCAGCTCCTCCTAACTGCATCCTCACCCCTATTTTCCTAAAGCCTAATTATCTCTTAACAAATGTGGCTGAGATTAGCCAAGGAGTTAAAAATCATTAAAGAGAGGGAGGAGAGACATATCTAGGCAGTCATATACATTATTTTTTTAAGGAAACCAGGCTGAAACCCATCAGCCCCACCATCAGTTGTCTTTGCTCAGGAGAACCGGGTCTGGCAGGGCAGCAGTTTTGCCCTCTTGGTCCACAGTGGAGGAAGGGGAGCACAGGGGAGGAGAACTGCAGCAGTTGCTTCATATCCACACTGAAGCGCAAGAAGCACAGAGAAATTTGCTGAGGACCTGCCCACACAGACACTGGATATTCCTTTCATATTTGCCATGACAAAAAATTCATGTTAACATTTTTGTAAGCCCATATCAAGTAACAGCAAAGAGGGAGACAGGTGTCCTGACCACTGAGAAGACAGCATATGCGAACAGTTTGGAATTTATTATTATTGTTTTTTTTAAAAGGGGGAAACAAATCCCAGAGATTTTTCTGTGCATGATACATTTTCTGCTCCCTGTTTGATGTTGCTTTCAGACTGAAGACTTCAAATAGCTAACGCTAACCTATGCCTCAAGCCTGCTTTAAACTAATGCCCTTATGTGACCAGAAATGAATGCATGGTGAATCACTTATGCCACACACAGCGGGGGTGATGAGCGGTGGTCCATGTCTCCCGAGCGGCGCATGGACACAAATACGTTGGGGGAAAGGAGATCCCAGCCCTCTCTGTATCACAGCCTGATAATTCAGCAGTAGCGCCTTTGCATGTTTGGAGCTGGAAAGCACAAGCTCCGGGTCAACAGCCCAACCATGAGCAGTCAGAGAGAACAACATAACTACTAGCATTTTCTTCAAAGTATGTAGAGAGAGATATATATAATCTGCATAGGCTGCACTTCCACTCTCTCTGCCTGCCTTTGGGAGATGCTTAAGAGAAGCTGCATTTTAATTACTAGCCCCAATCAAGGGAATCCGATCTTGACAGTGAGGGAAAGAACACAACCCAAAGTTACAGACTTCGTGGTATGTGGGTCCCAGCTCTTCGCTTCTTTGCTGACATTACTGCTTCCAGGAATTAAAATCAAAACCCCACTTAACTTCAGAGAGGTTGCAATTTGCATCTAAGGCGCTGCCTAAGCCTCAGTTGTAATAAACAGATACAGCTCCACTGAAATCGAAGGAGTTATTCTGATTTTGTCTGGTTACGGATCTACAGACCCATAAACATTACAGCTCATCCAACCTCCAGCTAAATATCTTCTAATAGAAGACCATTATCTCTGTCAGATTGATTTGGACAATTTGTTTAAAGCACTCTTGAAGACTCGTTAGCATCTTTGGGTTTTGGTGGTTGTATTTTAAGAATAAACCCCAACAGCTATTAAACACTTGAAAAAGGCATGTTAACAGTTTACAAACAAAGCTGGAGTGGAGATATAACCATGGATTTGGCTTTTCATTGGGAAATTGGTAAAATGGAGGGGGCAATGAAAACAGAAAAATGAAACTGAGCTGTGCACACGCTGAAAAAATCGCCCATGGTATTTGACAGATACTGAATTAAAAAGAAACACAGGGACAAGGGAAGCAAAGTCATGCTAGAAAAAAACAATCCTCTTCTCCTTTTGAACCTTACTAAATTATATTTCAGGTATAGTGGACAGACAAGATGACACGCACCCCAGGAAATACAGATGCACTTCGTCGGCCGTCACTGGCCGTAACAGCCAATCTCCAGTCGGGCTCCTCTCCCTCGAGCTTTCCTCACTCCCCTGTAATAAAGCATCCCAGCGACAAGCTCATGCTGACCATGCTCCCCGGCAGCAGAGCAATGCTACGACCTGTTTTACAGCTCTCTGCCCAAGGGTGGATGCTACTGACCATCACTACATCCACACCATGGACCCATGGTTGTCGTCTTTAAACCATTTCACCAAATGAACTGGTTCCCTTTGGCAAAAGGCCACCCCAGCCACTGTAACCAAGCTCCTGTTCAGATTGTTGCATTGCCACAGCTTTGTTGATGAAGGAGAGTCTTGGTTTGTTTGGTTTTTTCAGTTGTCCTACCCAAATTATACTGCCAAGCATTAATTATAAGCCAAGCCTCAGACAGGGAGAGGTGGAAGAGTCTTGCCCAACGTTTTGCAGAAAATCCACGAGCATCCCAGGCCCTGCCCCGAGGTTCAGGTGCTGATTAGGAAGAGCCACCAACACCTCACTGGAAAGAAGCCCTTTTTAGCAGCTCCTCAACCTGCGAGCCTTCGGAAAGGGCAACCCTGACCAGCATCGCAACCTGTTTCAGCCAGATAGAGGAGCGGTGGGGAACATTTGCACTATTTCCTCGGCTGTTTTTAATTTCATTCATTTATCACTCAAGGCAGGAAAATACTCTGAGATCCTTGTGTTTGGGGGTGTCTCGCTTCACAAACAGCTTTGCAAGCCAGCATGTTAAACAAGGCAGCAGCACTGCCGGGTCCTGCGCTAAGAGCGTAACGAGGGCACTGTGGTGCCAGCCCACGTCTCGCAGCCATCAGGCTGCAGGATGGCAGCAGATGGGAGCCACGTGCCCCAGCTGCTCTTCTGGACTGGCACGTCACCATACTTACAGGTACAGCTGTGACACCCAAACCACGCTCCCCAGTCACACATGCCTGCACTGACCACAGCTCTCTGCTGGCTCAAAAGGGACAGAGCAGAGAGTAGCACAGCCACACAACACGCACCCACCATCAGTGTGTGCACAGGGGTGGTGGGAGACAGGGACATTTACAGCCCCCCAAGGTGCACTCCCTCATATTCCCTTCTGCTCTTCCAGCCCTGCATGCAGCTTTAAAAATCCATAGCTCCAGACAGCTAGCCCACATGCTGCTACTCTAGCTCAATGAGGAGAGGATGAGCTCAATTTTGCCAGTCAAATGGGAAGGGCCCAAAAAAAAAGAAAAAAAAAAATTCTAGTAATAGTACTTTGTTAAAATCAAACAAACACGCCCCCAGCAAATCAAAGACAAAAGAGAAGAAGGGATATGGAGAAACAGTTTCCACTATTCCTTCAGTGGCAGAGAGCAGCTCCCCGTTGCAACCAAAGATCGGGTAGCTCAGGTGCAGGAGGCAAGCATCATGGTCTGCCATCATTGCACACCATGGCACAGTCCTCCCATACCAAAGTGCTACTGAACTGTGAGAGCGGCTCGTCTGGGAGGGTGAGAGGGGAGAGGATGCCCAGACACGCTGCTTACTGCTCCCCAGCACCGTTTGCTGAGCTGGAACTGCAGGAACAGAGATCTGGGACAACAATCACACATGTTCCTCTTGCACTGCAAATCAATAGCGAAACCACGAGTACCCGGGGGTACAGGGCACCACGAGTACCCAGGGGTACAGGACAGCCAGTACCCAAGTACACAGGGGCTGCCAGCCCCTCGCCCAAGCCCCTGCCATGCACAGCTTCTCCAACAGGCTCCCTGCCTGATGAGGACCCTCCTTCCACCAGCCGAGTCTCCCCACTGCTACGTAGGAGCTTCCCAGAGAGACCAAAGAGAAAGTCAGGCACAGCTCAAATAAGCACCTGGATCTACAAACAACAGATTAAATTCTCAAGCTACAAAACTATGTTTTAGCAAAAGTGCAATTGAACTCCATGTACTTGTTACATTTCTAAATATACTCTGGTTGTCAAGACAACAAAGAGACTGATGGATCTCTAAAGTGTACTGTATCTATTTAATTGTCAGCATTTCAAACTGACTCGAGGAGGGAAAAAAAAATGCTGTGTGATAAGTCTAATCGTCATGGTTACCACTGGCTAACCCCATAATAAATATATATATATTCTAGCTAAATGTGCCAAGCCATGTGAGGAGCAGATGGGAGACATTCTCATTACTGCGACAGCCTCCACTGGAAAACTAAACTTGAGGAAGGATGTGAGAGACTTTACAGAGATCTCAGACACAACAGACATCGTGGGCTGCATCTTCCCAGTCGTTTGGCAGCAGTTGCTCAGGCTTTTCCGCCGCTCTTATTCGCCCCATGCGTGCTGGGACAACCCGCGGGGCTGGGGCTCCTTAACTTGCTAGCGTTCCTGTTTGGGGATCTCATCCCTCCCCAAAAAAAGCCCAAGATGTGATTTGTTACTCCTTATAGCCTCTAGACATAATCTCAGGTGCAACCGCCTTGGATTTGCACTCCCACCCTCGCCCACTTGCTCTCCTCCCTCCAAGCAGCTGTGTCTGAGCCCATGGGCATCGCTCCAGCAGGAGGCTGCTACAGCCTGGCCCCTTCTGCTCTCGTATTATTGACAGCTAAAGAAAGGGCTACATCCAGCCTTGGAGAAGAGAAACAAGTAGAAAGAAACAGCCAGCCACTGCTGCAAATACACCAGCCTGAGGCTGAGCTGGGAAACATCACGCACTCCCAGCCTCTGCACCCTGTTTGACAAGCATGATTCAGCAGCGTGAAAAGCCCCACTATTCACATGAGGTCCCTCCTGAAAGAGATGCTTTCCAAAAAATCCCTCAAACATTGGCTTTTTACATGGAAGACCTCCACAACAATATCTGAGATATCTACCTGTGTATAAAATGATTGTGGCTTTCCTTCGCTGACCAAAACTCATCCACCTCCACTCAGTTCTCACTCTTCTTTCATCAAACCAAAGTTTAAGTTGCAGGAGAAAGGCACAAGTTTCATCCAGGTATGAAAAGCAATGCAAAACAACTCATGTTCACCTGGTGAGCACCGATGTCAATGAATGGTCAGGTTTCCAATTAGTATGAAGCTTCCCCAACATTTTTGCCATTAACCACATCAAAGTCAAATCATCCTTAAAAATATCCCCCAAACTGTTTCACTCCTTCGTACAGTAAAAGCTCTGTATCTCTGCTGTCAGATGCTTTCATGGAAACCGTAAGGCATTGCCTAAAACCATCTCCAGCAGAGACACAAAGTAAAATTCGATCTGGTTGGAAAACACTACTTAAGAGAAACACCACTGTCCAGGTGCCTCAAGAAACATGTCTGAGTTCGTGATATTTTCCTTGGAGCTTGCCCCCGCTCATCACCATGATAAACAATTTCTGAATTCCAAATATGAGATTATCGGTGATGTAAAATGAGCTTTCGTGCCTACCAATACAGTCACCATGCAGTTCACCCTCACGTACTGCTTCACAGAGCGGTCTGTGCACAGAGATGGGCAGCGAACATGAAATCGGAAGTAGCACAGAAGTGTTATTTCCAGGGTTTGTGTGAGAATTATTTCAAATACTACTAAGGTTAGGAGCTAAAAAGGAGTCTTAGGCACAAATAAGCCTACGTCTCAATTGAAGCCAAAGGGACTTAAAGGCAACTGTTTTTTTTTTTTACAAGTATTTGGTTACACCCGAAGTGAAGCAGCATCAGCATTTCATCCCCAGGTGCCTAAATAATTCTGAAACTAAGCATTACCCATACGGAACTTCAAAGAGATTATAGCCCTTCTGAAAGCTGTATCCAGAGCTTAACTGAGCTGAAATCCCAAACAACCGAGAGCTTAAAATCATGCTCCAAAGTGTGTATTTCAACATCATATGGGTGCAGGAACCTAACTTTGGTTTTCCTGTTACTGAAAGTGCTCGCCTAGGGCACCAGGCTCTTACGGTTATGGCTTTAGGACAACTATTACGTTCTGTTCTAATAAAGTACATGCTCTCTGGAGCAAACTCCCCAGGATGACTCCTTTGCTTTGGCACAAATGGACTCATT
The DNA here is from genome assembly GCA_035582835.1 of Phoebastria nigripes. Lineage (NCBI taxonomy): Eukaryota > Metazoa > Chordata > Aves > Procellariiformes > Diomedeidae > Phoebastria > Phoebastria nigripes. The sequence goes on along the minus strand of JAYKAV010000067.1, from coordinate 801,217 downwards.
TGGTTGAGATAAAAGGATGTTCCCTTGCATCATTTTCATTTGATTTTTTTTTTTTTGTAACATAGAGAAACAGTTAATTTTGCTAAATGATTGCTCTGTTGCCATGACTTCACTGCAGACAAACACAAAGCCATCAAGCTCCTTTTCCTTGGGCATTGTTTTTTTTAAACAGGTATTTGATCATCTTGATTCTCTTCTTTCTTTTCCCAACATCTGGATTTCCAGCAATATCCCACAGTCAGACAGATACATAATGGCCATAGCTACTCACTAAATTAGAGAGATATTCCTGCACATATTTATCCCCCCACAATCCACCTCTGCCAGCTGTGCCAATGCGCCCTCTGTGACTCCAACACGCAGGGCAGTGCTGCCCATGACAGCAGGCAGCACATCTCTCCAAAGGAAATCCTAAATTGATGGGATTAGTCCCTGAAAGTCAGAATTCCCACACTCCTGCCAAGGACTGAAGGACGGCTCCATCCTGCTCACTGGCAAGCCAGGCTGTTGCCCAGGATTTTGCCCCAGTCTAAAACCAGAAGCCTCAAACAATTGAAGTCCTTCCCACTGCCTCAGTTTCTCAGGCAGATGAAGAAGGCTGCGTGTACATGTCATCTGCCTCCATGAGGTGTTGCGACATTGGCTGAGTTAATATTCATGAAGTACACTGGGCATTAAGAGTATTATAAACTTCACTGAGGTAGAAGGGCTTTTTCTTTTTTAATGTTTGCATTGAATAGACAGACTAAGTAGAAATGGCATTTGTAGCCTGCAGCCATTATCCTAGTAAATGGCTTATTACAGCATGCAGCCTACCAGCTCACCTCCATCCTGTCTCACTTAAACGTATGTAGGTGGAAGTGCTGCTCATTCCAGAGAACTTTCTTTTTCACTGTCTCTGTCTGATGGAGACTCTTGATAGCGGGACTCACAAGACAGGGCTTAGGATATAAATACTTCAGCACGAGCTTGTTGTTTGGTGCCTATTTATGACAATCACAGAACAATTATTTACTTCCCGTCTAAGACTAATTCCCGTCTCTTCCAAAAAGGCTGAAGGGGGGTGACTTTTGTCTCAAGACTTTCAATTTCCTGATAAGTCACAGCAGATCCACTACAATAAGCTCACTACTTCAATCAGACTTTTTCTTATCAAGGTATATTCAATACATTACTAAGATGTGGAATGTGCTATTTTAAGGGCTAATTTCAGGCATTGTATGCATAATGCCTTCTCATCTGAACACGCGCTTTCTCCTGGACAAGACAGATGTACCTCCTGCACCACCACCTCTTCTCCCCCCTCAAATCATATAGATAAATAAACACTGCAAGAGCAGAAAGTGAATAATTGTACATTTAGTGCACTGATTTTCACAACACATAGCCCTGCAATAAGTAGCCCTCTCTCCCACTTCATTAGTTCATTCCCTGCCCTTTGGCAATAAAATTACTTATGTGACAGCAGCATCTGACAAGAAGAAAACATTCACAGACTGCACGGGTTGCAACAAGTCCACAGCATCTTGCTTTCTTCGTTCTAGGGCCAAGAATCATACACTTATTTTTCTGCCCCAGGGAGCAACTCTGCATTCCTGTACGAATCCTCAATTGTCCCCAGTTCCCACGCCACCCCCTCACAAGCTCCCAGGCTCCATCAAGCAGGCAGGAGACACCTTGCCCATCCTCCGAGCAGCAACACAGGTTATGGGGACCAGCAGGTGCCCTCTGGTCCTCATTATTTACTTAATTTAACAAACTCTTAGATATAATTTATTGTGTAAATTGGGCAATTGATCCCAGACAGGTCGTTTGAGTCTACAACAGGTTGCATTCTGCATCAGCCTGACCACAGCCAACTCTAGTGGAAACTGCCTCATCCAAGAAGACTATGAAGAGCAGAGCAACGGTCACATCTCCCTGGACCATGCACAGGCCTAGGTTCTCACAAGCAATGCAGCTAAAAGCTCCCAGACACCAACAGCTGCGTAAAAAATGTGTGGCTATGATGATAAATAGGTTAAAGAGAGACTGGGTACAGGAGACAGACAGCTATGCTCTCACTTTTAGAGTTGCAACTGTGCCATCAAGGACATGAGCTGCTGTAAGAGCAGACACTGCACAGACACCACCTCAAGACTACACTTGTGCTACTTGCTAACAGCAGTTTTCCCCATGGCACAACTGGACTATGCAAACAGCTTCTGTGCAAACAGCAGCAGTGCCAGTTTCTGCCAAGCCCATGCTAATTGCAAGTGATTCCAGCTTAAATGCTCTTAAGTCAGAAAGTATTTAGGTGACGTGTAGCCAAGGTCTCACATTCGTCTCAGCAGCTCTCCAGTGGTGAATGAACCTACAATCAGCTATGAAGACCTGTCAATGTCTCTTTTCTTTCCTCCTCCTTGGAAACACTTGCACGTAAATTCTAATTTTATGCCAACAAAAATGCAGAACATCTTTGATCCTCACAATGCCCTCAGCCTGTTGGTGTAACTGAACTGTCAAAGCAATGCAAAGGACACGGCCGTGGATATTCCATTAAAGTCAACAGATCCTCCAAGGCTCAGTGGGTCCTCAGGTGCTACTAAAAGTGTCAATGTCTCTTCATGTATCACATTTATCTAAAAACCTCAGGGCACTTTAGGAATATTCAACAATTTCACAAAGTCTGTGGGAATGAAAAGAGCAAGTAGTGAAGGATCATTTCACACGGCCAAGTCCAACTTGGAAGAACCAGGGAAGCAAATAGACTGAGCTGAGCTGTAATTTTAAAACATGGCAAATCTCCTCTTGAGTAGGCTCGGTTAGTTAAGGTCACTTTAATTAAGGTGAGGATACTCACCCAAATTTTATAGATTTCCATAAAATACACTATTATCTCAGTCTGGGTGTTTATGGGACAGGCAGTAGGCTCCATGAGATCTACAATGACATTCACTTTGAGCTGCAGGTGACAGAGCAACACAGCTCTGAATACATACGAACCCCCAGCTGGAATCTCAGCATCCATTCTCTCTATGTTAGAGTACCTGTGATAAAGTTTCTTGCGCAAGTTCGGACTGGACTAGTCAGCATCCATTTCTAACAAGATCAGAAACGTGTGCTAGACTGTGCAGCTCTCCTCTTCTGCGGGTGGCAACCAGCTCCTTTGAAGAAAGCGTCAGGCAGCAGCAGAGATCGTGAGCTGATGGCCTTGGCTGTGCCACAGGAAGTGCCTGGGGAGTCACTGCCTCAAGACAAGTGCAAGCACCTTTCTTAAAAACTAGCGTTATGAATAAAGAGAAAATATAGGACCACATTAAGGAACAAAAAAAAAAAAAAAAAAAACCAAACAAAAAAACTCAACTTAAAAGGGATTGTAAATTCTCTTTTTTTTGGACAATATTGCTGGTAGCATATGGCTCTGCAGCCTAAACAGACAAGTGATGAGATTCAGGCTCATCTCGTGTGCTTAAAACATGCAAGACCAGGATTCTCCCATGCCAGGCAGTTAAGTCCCCGGGCCTTCCTAAAAAGCCATTTGGAAAGTTTCTAAATGCAGTAGAAGAAAAATAATCCTGCTCGGTCCATGCCTGCATCTCCCTCTCCTCCCATTAGCACACGGGGAGAAGGTTGGCTTAGAGCAATACAACATTTCAATTTGAATATGAATCACTCCTCTGGTGAGGAAACAAAACAGAAGCCCATTTCACAAAAGCCTTATCTGAAGATTATAATGAAAACCAACACATCTAACAGGAGCAATGGAAGTAAAGCATGGTGAAAATACTGGCTCAGACAAACAAACAACAATACTTTCCATCCTAGAGGATCCCAAAGTGCTTTACAAGCTCATAGAGGCAGGAACCATTTCATCTGCTACAGAAACGTGGTCGTCTCTGGGTGGGTACTCAGCTCAGCACCACGCTGTAGCTCATAATGGAGGGAAGAACATCATCGAGCAGAAACTGTGTGAGAGTTTAGGAAGGCATGATCCTTCGGTGGGAACTGGACCACTCTCCTGGAAAGTGGAAGTTGGTTTAAATTTGCTTCATACTATTCAAAATGGCATTGTGGGGGCTGAGCACCTGAACACCAGGCACACACGATGTTGTACTTAAAAGTGACCGGCTGTAAAAAGGATGGAAATCAAACTCACCTATGCTGGTGTTCTCCAGCTTCTGGTTCAAAAGGTTACAGAAAATGGCGGCAAGGTACAGGATTAAAATAGCTGAACCTGCCTGGGGATTACAAATGAATTTCTTATCACCCACAGGACTGAGGGATCAGGATTTCCCACCCCTGGCTCAGCTGCTATCTTCACATAGAGTTTAGGGTAAATCCTAAACTAGATTTACCTAAACTAGGTAAATCCTAGCTGTCCAGAAGGCACAGTGATATTCAACCACTACTAGGAACAGTCGGGAAGAAAGCAAAGCATTACTATTTAGCACTGCTTCAGAAAAAGCAGGTCTTGCCTATCATCAGCTTTGCCAAAACACTGACAGAAGCACCATTTTCATCCTCTCTCCTTTTCCCCTTCACTCTTCCCATGCACCTGCTGTGCCCACGGTCCATGCTGCCACCTCACCAGAGATAGTCATGGCCTGTTGTTACAGCGTTGGTCAATGAGACGCAGTCCAAACTTAGGCCTTTCACATGCTACTGAAATACCAACAAACAAGAAGTACAGAAATCCTTCAAGGAAGAGGCCCTGAGCAAGCGATCTGCACATTTCCAGAGCTAAATGTTTACCTCTCCTCCTGGCAGCATCTGGAAGCTTGAAGAATATTTACCTGCATCCTGGAAACAGCTATTTAATCCTACAAACACATCAACAATTCACCTTGACTGAAAAGAATAGTTTTCTGAGCTCTGAGGAAACAATGAACAAAATCATCATCTTTTTCTTTTTTTTTTTTTTTTTTTTTCTTTTTTGGCAAATGTCTGATAAAGCTTTTCTGAAAGGCGCTTACTTAATCATTTCCCACATTGTATTCTATATACAGCTGCCATTTCAGAAACAAAACAAAACAAAACTTGGTGCACAAATGCAAACAAATCAGGATTTGGCCTGATTTGCCTAAACCAAAAGCCAGCTTCCTCTCCTACTGGCTCAGCAGCAGAGACCCAAAGCCAGCAAGTTCCTAGCGTTTCTGAGAGGCTGTCTTTTGGACGGGTTTGTGCGAGTTTGTCTTCAGTGCCTTGGGACTGCATGACAATTCAAGGGAAAATGCCCTTACAAGGAACACGGATGGTGATACATCAATTTGGACAACTACTACCAAGCCATGTCCCTGTAGAAGTGACCTCTCTCCAACCACGCAGTCATGTTCTTACCAGTTGGAGACTCACCCTCATCTTGGTTTAAACAGAACTAATTAATCTGGTTTTCCTGGGGAGGGAGAATAATCAACCAATCAATAAACAAGAAACAAAAGTTACAATGTGCTGAACATGATTTACAGATAAAGTGAATTGCCAGGGGATTCAGGCAAAAATTCATCACTGATTCATCAAACAAGTCATTGAGATGTCTTAAGAACAAACTATCAAGAGAAGTCACTCTTCCTCTCCACCTCTTTTTATTAGTTACTGCTGGAAGTGACCTCTTCTGCAAGTCTCTAGACCATTTTGAAGTGCTGGAGACTTTAGGAAGCGAAAATTAGTTCTTAAAAGGAACTAAACTGCTTCAAAAACATTTTTATTAAAGGTTACATCTTGCTTCTCTCTCACCCTTGGGTATTTAGGATGAACTACCCACTACAAGAAAACAGCCACTGTGCGGTTCTAGCTGAGAGTCCCAAATTCGATGATACAGGTGCTTATTAAGTTGTAGAAACCGAGGGAGAGAGAAGTTGCTGAAACCAAGGGAAAGAGAAGGTGCCCGATGCTACTGGAGCAAGCCAGTAGCAAAACCCAAGGAGAACCAAGGAGCCCCATTCCTCAGCTCTGCCTGCAGCCTCGGGAAGAGCTTAGGCAGGGAGCTGGCATTGCCTGCTGCCAGCACAGAGAGCTTGCCTGACTCCAGAATCTGCTCAGCCCGGCAGAAGAGTAGGAGGTGCAATTGCTGGCAGGAGCAGGCAGAGCAGCAAAGCTGGTGGAGATCATAAATGGAAGAGTGTTGTAAAACATGGAGGTGAGCAGACTGACACTCACCTTCACAGTTCCCCCACAGAAAAGCACGCCTCGCTAGACTCTCAAATCTTTGAAACGCGTCCAGCCTTCGCTGGATCGATCCAGGAACTTCATTCGTATGCATGTTTGTTCTCACACGCAAACACGGCAAGGTTTTAACCACACACATTTTGCACAAGTCCCGCAGGCCCAAACTTACAAGTTACTCGGGAAACTTGGTCTTGTAAAGCAAAGGGAAGAGATTACAAATAAAGGCAAAGACCACAAAGAACTGCAGAGCAATTTGGGTTGGAAGGGAGCTTTGGAGGAACCCAACACAGAGGTTCCCCAAAACACCCAATCTTCAGAGGATCTTTTTCTCAAAACAGGACTTACTTAAAAGATTGCACCAACTGATCTTCCAAAACTTATTAGTAACATGAAAATATGGGCTAGGCTCTCTTCATTTAATATTACTCCTGAGTGGAGAGTTCTCATCAAAGCTATAATATATTCAGTTCCAGAAGAACAATTAGGTGACATTAGATAGGTAGCTGTAACTCTCAGAATTAAATGGCCTTGCTATTTATTAGTATGTGCTGCGCCTTTAAAAGTTTCCAAAAGTGATGGTCTTTTTTTGTGCACGCTGGAATATTCAAGAGCATTTCATATTTATTCTCATATCAAGAAAAGAACAATTAGATCAATAATGAAACAGGAGTGCTCCCTTTTACTTTCTGTGGTTTGCAAAGAGGTTCATGTTTCTATGTGAGCATGGCTCTTGTTTTAGTGATGTGAAAGTGTGTGGTTTGTGCGATACCCAGTTTCTTCTAATATTTGAGTTTCTGTTGTTATCTACCTACAATTTACAGTAAAGCATCTTTTATTCTCACACCTCTCAATCTCAAAATTAGACCTATTTTCCCAACAACAAGATTTTATTACCCCGTGTAGACCTTTTACAAATACTGGAAAGCTTGCCGACGACACACTCCTCACTAATACAGCATGAAATCACAGAAGACAGCATTAGTGTTACCAAGTCTACCTATGCGCACATCTGTGTATACAGACACATGAAGCCACAAACACAAGCTTTTCTTTGGGGAAAAGGAATGATTTTGTGTTTGGAAAAGCAACTAGAATTCGGTTGCAATCCATGCTGACGGTCCCAAGGCAGTACACACAGTGGGTAAAGATTACTGAGCGACATTTGAACCACTGTTTACACATCACTATTGTGCTATTCATTGTCATTAGATTATTACTACTTTCAAAAGTATCCAAAATATTTAGAACTTCACCACCACCACTGCAGAGCATGAATCTAATGCTAGCAAAAACTTCTTAAGAACCCTCCAAACGGGAAGGACACTGCAACTACTGGAGATGGGTAATCTGCTGGCTCCAGCATCAAACCAAACCATGACATTTACAGCATTTTGACCCTCTCTACAACAGACGAGAGCACTGATATTTTAGACAGAAATGTTCATTTTCCAGGTAGCTGTTTCGGGCCACGTGCTCTACTCCAGAATCCTTGACTGTGCTGTCCCTGTGGCTCTCAGAGAAATGCATCTTTGTCAAACATACTGAAGGTCCCAAAGAAAGAATTCACCATCTGCTACAACACAAACATCAATCCAACAATAAAAATCTCAAAAAAACCCGGAATACTAAATATCTCCGAAGAAGAAAAGTAAATCACCAACAGCAAGGTTTTCAACCCTATGGCAAGTCATCTGGTCAGCTCTGGAGCCTGAACCTACTAAGTGCACACGCTAAGGACTCTCCACTTCTCAGTGATTTCCCTGTTCTTCACCTCTCCGGACCAGCCTCGCAGTTTGCACACAAATATTCTTAATGGTCTTAAAATCGTCATGCCCTATCTGGCATTAATTTAACACCGATGGCATAACACTACATTACCTAGTCATTCAGCTGCTTCGACTAAGATTAATTCAGGCAAGCCAGGACACAAATGTTCAAACTCCTTGATGCATCTTGCACCCATCCAGGGAGGACTTGGCTTTCAGCCAGCCTGCATAAATCCTGGTGGGATTAGCCAATGTTCGAGAGGCTCCTTTATGGGATAAGTAAGGAGGTCAAGCACTGCGATCTAAAAAAGGCCGTGACGGGTGCATATAATCCCCCACAAGGCACATCCCTCCACCCATTACAGCCAGCAACAGGGATGACTAAGGGCACACAGCAAAAACCATTATAACCAAGGCCATGGAAATGAAAGTGGCAAATGTACCATTTACCCTGTCATCTTAACATGAAGTGAATTTATTGGATTTTATCATCAAACATGCCAAAAAGGACATGTTTGGAAGAGATGCAGAGAGAGAACCATGAGAATATTGCTTACTCGGTTCTAGCTGGAGCAGAACTGCTGAAACCTTCTAGTTTCGTTCCTTTGGATTCCCTGCAGATAGCCCTGATGCTATCAGGAAATGGCAGTAGCTAAACCTGGACTAATGCAAGGCACTTTAAAACATCCTTCTCAACTGTTCGGGCAATGCTCAATAAAACTAACATACAACACACACTGCTATAAGAACGCCCCAGTTAGGTGTTGCCACTGTGGGCAGCCGTAGGCCAGAAAGTGCTGTTTGACCAAATATTTAAATTAAGGGTGGGTGCTAAACCAAAAATATTCTTCTAAATCAATGTCACAATAGATCACAGTGACCGTGGAGCTCAAGCATGCCAAATTTCAGCGGCGCTTGGTTTTCCCACTGCTATCTCCATGAAGGAGACCTGACCGCCCCCTGCATCCAAGCCCCTGCAGGCCCAGGTATTTCTCAAAGTTTGATGACATTGTGGGATCTTTCTTTGGAATATAGGCAAAGACAGACTTGATACAGCAAACTGACCATGGGAACAGCTTTGTTTACTTTGACGTGAACTCCTTACACACCTTAGGAGAGCCGTCAGCTGGCCTATCCCTCACCAAAACACCAGAAAGGAGCTCACGCTGCTGCTGCAGCTTAACTCAATGCTAGGAACGGCTCCAAACATCTCTCTGGAAACTAGCATGATAATAAAACTTCTGCTCAAGTCTGGCTCTCAGGCAGCTCAAGATGGGCTACCAGGAAGTGGGACCCATCTCCAACCAACCACAAGCTCCTCGCCCACAGAGGTTCCCATCAGCAACACAGCACTAGCCGTTGCCCTCATCTGGGCGCTTGGCCATTAGAAAATATTGGAAAAGCCTCTTCCATTTTCCTCCTCCCTCAGACAAGTTCACTAACCACCACCACTGGACACCAACTGCCTTCCCTCCCCAATGATCTGAGCAGGATTTGGACCACCACAGATGAGGTGAAAAGTTTTCTCCCCATCCTCCAGACCAGCCTGTGCACCCTCTCCCCCCATCCCAATGTGAATGGAGTTTGTCATCGGCTCTGAGTGACCTTGGCGCTAACAATAATTCTTGCCTCTCTAAGCAAGAATTTGGAAAACCAGCTTTTACTGGACAGATATGTCTGGCTGAGATTTGTGATCAGATGCAATGCACGGTACAGTGTGTGACCTGGAGAAATATTACCATCAGCTACCAACAGCACAAATTTCTTTCTTCCCTGTCCTTCATTAGCCTCAGAAGCTGGCCTTGCCAGCAGCAGTAATGCAAGCTGAGACAACAAAGCACATTAATGATGGGCCCCGTCATGTTCCGTATTAATTACTGTAGCTGGTAGTAAACTGTTGGTTATAAATTATATTTTGATAAACTGCCCTTTCTTTGACAAGCCAGCTCCAATGTTTAATGTTGCACTTAATCCTCAGATAATACCCCAGGAGTCCTCACTGTGCCCAGCAACAAATCAGAGCAACCTTCAAAAGGCTGGCAGAGGTCCCCTTTTCCTACACACCCCGACCTGAAACTATCCCATTGCACCAACTTGGTTACAGGTCAGCTCCAAAAGCTGAGCTGCCAAAACCAGCAGCACGATCAGTTACCAGGGGCCCTACAGAGGTGCCCCAGCGCTTCTCTGGGCAAGGGAGCAAGGCAAAAGCCAGCAGGGAGCATGTTTATATAAGTGTATAACAGTTTTCCAGAATTGCTGCAGTATTATGATGTTCTGCAAGGTAAAATAACAGAGTAGTAATCCCCAGAATAGCTCAATATTCAAAAGAGAGGAAGATTTCTTCTACCTGGGACCGAAATGGTCAACTAAAATCTTTATCCGAAAACATCATATTCTTATTTTTGTTTCTTTTTAATTCAGTGACATTTAGCTAGCAGAACAGCTGTTAGCAAAGGTCTAGGAGAGGTGGAATCCCATTTTCTATATAAAGAAAAATGTTTTGGAGGAAACCGCAATTTGACAAAAATACCTGTTTAGCAAAGTACATTTTAAAAAGTGGAAAAATAGGTTTTGTTTTTTCTAAGGTAGCAAAAGATCCACCGCAGCTCACGAAAAGGATCCCAAGTCCTAGGAACAAAGGTATAAAATTATTTTGCAACACACATCCAAGAAAATAAGGAGGAGGGACGTGCCCTTTAAGAAGCAGCACGGGGAGAGACCCTCCTCTGTCTCAGCCAGATGTCCCCATCACCTCCCACCACCATCAAAACACGTGAAAAAACTAGCCATGGTCTTCCCAAAGAGCGGGTCCAGCTCTCATCGGTGACAACCAGGAGTTTGCAGCTGGCTTCAGACAGAGCTGGGTCAAGCCTAGCACAGTCAATGCTCTCCTTTATTTTACTCTGAAGGCACAACTCACGACACTGAGCAATGACAAGATGTCGCGTGTGGGATTTACAGTGCTAAAAACCCAAAAGCTCAGGGAGAGGATCAGCAGCGGCAACCGAGAATCCCATCCTCTCCTCCACAGAAGGATGTGAAGCCCTGCATCCTTGCTGCAAGTTGCAAATTAAAATTGCTTACAGCAGTCCAGGGTTCAGTCTTGTTCTTCCACCACTGGTGGCAGATGGTGCGTGCTATTATTAAATCTTGATTTCCTGCTTATAATAGCAATTGTATGAAAACTTCTGCCCTTGGACAGCAACTCTCTATCTTTATTTTGGGAAAAAGCAGAAGTAGTCTTGCAGTTAAATAACTTTCTTATTTTAACAATTTTCAAAAAAAATCGTAACATACTTCTCCTAATTGGAAACACACAAAATAGGATATGGCCGTATTAGTTAAAGGTCAATGCACATTTACCCACCTCTTTCGAAACTGACAGTATTCTCGTGACAGCCATAAAAGCTGCTTTGAATTTTAGTTCCCTAGAAAGTAAATATAAGGAATCCCAAGCTGTAACCACAAGTGCCACAACTCTTAACACTGATGTCATATTCAGCTTAATGTGTGCTGCAGAAGTCAGGATGGTAAAGCTTCAAAATCATCTCATCTATGGTATATGGGAAGAAAACAGTAATTATCCCCCAGCCCATCACCCCGGGCATGTACCACAATGCCTTCATTTGATGCAGCATTAACAGCAGGACGTGTTTTATTTCCAAGCATTTAGTGTGGGGCACTGCAGGGCTGGTGGGACCACTTACGGGGTCTGTTACAGCCAAGTATCTCATGCTACCCTACGTTTTATTTTGGTTTGCAACTGCTCCTTCCGAGTTCAACTACCAAACAAATGTTCCTTTTTTTTTTTTTTTTTTTTAGGAACCAGTTTACATCCACTTGCGCCAATTTGTTTTTCTATCAATTAGCCAGGGCAAAGGGGGTTGCCTTTCAGACCCTTTTCTGGTATGTTAGACATAAGGGGACAGTGTAATTAATAGATGTCAGGCACAGTCCCCCCTGATGCATTGATTTCTTACTACTTAGGAAACACTCGGGGAGAACACGATCACCCCTGGCTGTCAGGGGTCTTCATAAAATCCATAGGCCTGGATTTACAGAAGCTGCTAATCATTTTGGATGCTGAGAAGGGGAAAGGCGGAGTCTGATTTTGTAAAGCAAAGGAAATCTCTCATTAACTGTAACACCTTAGCATACTTCAAAGGGAGCTTACAGGAACGCAGAGCTGGACAGCCAAAAGACTTCCAGAGCAAGAGGCAACTAGGAAAAACCCTTTTGGTCCCAAGCTGCATCGAGTGAGATGCGAACACTCTCCCTGAGCTCGGAGCATTATCATCTCTGAGGCGCCCAGACCAGGGAACGCTGCAGCTGGACCAGTTTGCTCCCCAAGCACCCCCACTGTCACACCATATCACAGTCATCACCTTTCCACCGCAGACAATTTGGATTTCACCAAGCCATCTATATATAAAGTTGAACGTCTAGGAAAAGCAACGTTTTATGACTACACACCTTGGTTTTTTCCTTTTAAGGTTTAATTTTTCTCTCTCTTACATAAAGTCCTCAAAAAAAAAAGCTCAAGATACTTGATTATTTTCATCATCCCCTAGTTCTGCCCAGGAGTGCACAGCTAACAAACCACGCAAGACCAGTATTTCTGCAAAGCTAGTTAAGATATCCTCATTCTGCAAATACTAAACCTCCCAACACACACCACACAAATAAAAAGCACAGAAAGAAGACAGTCCACAAGCACGTCAGGCAATCTTGCTGAATATTATGCTTAGCGTTGCACAAGCGATAAAGCATTTTTCACTGTGCACAAAGGCTCCAACCCAAAACCGGCTACCCAGAACTGCTCACTCCTACCCACCCCACAAGGCACAGGAGACAAATCCTAGTTTTAAAGAAAAATCCCCTTTCTTTGATTTGCTGAGTGATGCTGAATCTCTCTGGAGAGATAACAGCACTTTGGCTGGGCAGCATGTTTTAATACAAGATGATAGAGGGAAGAAAGGTTCTCCAAGAAAGGAGATGTCAGTGCCATGCAGCCAGCATGCTGCAAACCTCGTATTTCAAACCAATATAAATGGCAAATTGTTACATCTCTCTCTTTAGAAGTCACAAAACACCCCTCTTCAGTGTATACCTTAAAAATACTGCCCCATGTACGCATCTAGACAATCCAGTGATCTGGTCTATGACACAGAGATGTACAGTGGGGAAGAGAAGGAAGTAAAGGCTGGTCAGAAACAATAGCATATGCACATGGTCCTGCACCACCACCCGCCAAAGTACACATGTACTGGCAGCTCAACTTTTGCAGCCTGCAACTGCTGAATGCGTTTCCCATTGGAAACCTTTCTGCGATGATAATCTACTGCAGAAGGAGAATCACTAGAGGAGGACACCCAACAGCTTCCAGCCAGAACACAACACGCCTTCAGCAAGACCTTTGATTTTCACAGGCACACACTGAAGTTGTTCTTCACAACAAGAACAGCCCATCTGTTGCATAACTAACCTTAGGCTGCGTTAGATAAGTCATGCCTTCTCACAGATCAACTGACCTTAAATAATGTCCCCACTGTATTCCGAGCCAATAGGTTTCTCTTTTAGAGCTCAACTGACAGGTCGTCGTCTTCCAGCTATTTCTTCAGAAAGGCACACAAAGAAGGTTTCAAGAGAAATCTCATGCTTACTGTTGCAAGAGCAGCTTTCCAGGCCAAAAACAAAGCACAAGATCTTACCTCCAGAGTCGCATCTCCCTTTGAAGGCTTCCTCAGCACTTCATTGCAGCAGAGCAAGTGAGAGCCTTTGCAGGACGGAATGGGGATTGAAGTGGATGATAACTGGAAAACCCACTATACCTCGGGAAAGTTTGCTGCAGTTCTCCCACTGAGTCAAGCCAGAAGGAAAACAGCCAGCCATGCCGATGAAGCACTGCTTTGTATTCCAGATAAGGCAAAACAAAGGTCTGGTGATGAGGAGCTCTCGCATGTCATGCAAGGGTCAGCAGCAAAGGCAAATTCCACCATGGCATTTCCGTTCTGTTGCCCAACCCACTACTAAGAGTGGATACAGCAGGATCTTTCATTGCTTATCCAAAAATGCCATTTAACATAGCTGTGCAGCATCACCCTGCTGCCACATGCCACTTCAGAGGTGGGATATCAGTCCCCACGCAGAGCTGAAGCCGCAGGGCACTGTGCAACGAGCAGATGAGCCCTTTTTACACCATTTCTCCAACCCCCATCCTGGCTGCGAGATGATGCAGGAGGTCTGCAGCAGCTTGAGAGGTGGAAACGCTCGGGGAGAGACACAGACAGTGTGAAAGTAAGCAAGTCTCTGCACCGCTCCTGGCAGGTCATTTCATTGTCCATGCAGACGTCTGTGCATTCTCCACTGGCGGGAGCAACATTTTAGAAGCGAAACGCTCTGCAAAGCGGCACCGTATCCCTTTGGAAACGCAAATACCAAAGCAACTGCCCAGTAAACCTGCAGCGAAGGCAGAAGCACTAAAAGCCTGGCTATTTTCTGACACCAGCTGAGCTGTCATACAGCCTCCACTTGAGCACCAATTTCCTTACTTAAAAATCAGGGCCAACAGGGCTTCCCTTCTTGCTACGTGTTGCTCCACTCATCCAACTGCTGCTTGATGAGAGTTTTGATACAAGGGCAGATATAACACACACATCCAGCGACTCCCTGACCTCTTCCAATGGTGCACATTAGGGCAGGAGCCCTGCCTTACCTCTTGCAATCAGCCAAACCAGGCTTTGTTGATAAGGTTCTGCCCTAAAAAGAGCCACATTATTTTCTGTAGAAGTCATCATTGCCTCCCGCTGTAACTGCATGAACCCACCAGACTGGCGAGGGTTGTTCATGCCAGAGAAGCTCCACAGCCGCTGAGGAGCTTTCTAGTAAACTGAGCCCTGAACGCGAAGCAAAGGGCTTGCAGACCCGAGTTACTGGAATCTATTCCTCCCGCATTAGTCAGCATATATGAATACATCCTCTTGCTTCATTAAATTTTAATTGGAGTACATGTGAATAGGTTTTTCTGGTTATTTAATCAAAGGGAGTCCGAGTACAAGGTGTCCACATGAAAAGCTAGGAAGCAACATCCTTTCTAGCTTTTCTTTTGGATTTTTTAAGCATCCATTGTCGATTTCTTCAGGTCAGTTGACATTTTGGGGCTGCTGCAAAGAACCATGAAAAGCAGCCACAAAGTGCAAATAAAGCATTTTGGAGGGAAACCGGACACAGATCATTAACCCTGCGTTCCTCATTATTATCCAGACAAAAATTAAATGCACCATCCCAGAGCAGCTGTTGCATTAGCTAGCTGATTGGTAGTGCTAAACACAACGATTGCTTTGCTGCTGTGTGTCATGCATGTTTGGGCTGGACTGTCTGGAGTTTCATTATTTTAAGTGTCCTTAGGTACTCTGAAACCACAGCAGATTTGAACCTATAAAAAAATCCTACTTGTAAACTTTGAGATTTCCTCAGTAATCGCCTTCTTTTGTACTGCAACACAGATGCTTATTTGTTCACACACGCTTTCCTTGAGCTTAAAAAAACTTTGCATGTACTTTCTTGCCTGCCTAGAACAGGACGACCATCTCCAGAACTCCTTCCTCACTAAAACCACGAGCTGTATGACCGGATTCTCAACTTCCATAAAATCCATATAGTTAGTACAGCTTGAATTGACTTACAGCAGTTTACACCGCTGAAAATCTACCAGTAAAGCAACTCCAGTCTGCAAGAGGCACAGCTGGGGACGGGAGCTCGGTGCCTGACTGCATGAGAAACAAAAAGCAGCTATATTGCTCTGCACAGCACTGTTTGCTAAGTGAATCAACAAAAAACAAAACCAAACAAACACAAAAAAGAAATCGCAGCAATTTAAAACCACAACAAAGAACTTACTGGACTGCTCCTGCACACTTGCTCAGAAATGTATATATTCTGTACAGTGGTGATAGGTTCTGGCAGCCGGGGACTCTGACACACTTTCTACGGCAATGTCCTAATATTAGAAAAATTTGGTCATAAGCTAAAAATGTTACAGAAATAGCATAGGATCATAAGTTACCAGCTGAGTCAGAACGCTATCCGCTACTTGACTTTTATACTGTTTCACTCTTTTTAAAAAAAAATAAGCACTTCACACAGTGTGGTTTTTTTAAACAGTTTGCGTCTGCCATCACTTATGAAGAAGAATGAACCTTTGTAGGGGGGAAGAAAGTCATTCAAAATGGCAAAAATCTATCTGCAAGGAAGCAAAGGACACAGATCCTCTCATACACCACAGCCATGTGTGTAGCAAGCCCTTCACTAAGAACACAGCCCCTCTGCGTGCAAGCTCTGGCAGGCAGGAGGCTGCCTCTTGCTCATGCATGCACGAGGAGTCCTCCATCAGGAGCCCAGAGATGATGATGGGATTGTACCTGGTAGTAGAGTGGCATAAATCCCAGGAATCTTAGGTGTGCAATGCAGTCTTCAGCATAAAAGCATTTTATTTGCACTCTGTACTTGTAAATCCTTGGTAAATAATTAACAGACAGCATAAGCACGTAACAGAACTGAGCCGCAGGTGTTAGTGAAGGAAAACTGCTATAAATGGATATGTCACAGTAATAAGCCGCCTGTTCACCTGTTGGGTGCTGCAGAAATTAATTAAACAATTTAGTTTTCATAAATTAACCCCTGACACCCAGAACCTTACTAGAAAGCACAGTCGTATTCCTCCTCTGCTATTTTTGACCATAACTCTTTCTCCTTTCACAGCTTGGGCAGTCTTTAAAATGAAGAAACCGTGGACCGCCCCAGGCTCCTCTTGCTGGGGAGAGCCCCGGGGCCATGCACGGGCCCATTCATCCATCCAGCGGAGGGAAGGGGAGATGGGAGCAAGGAGGCTGCCCCAGCATCCCGCTGGGAGCTGCCGGACTCACTGGCTGCAGCAGCGGGAGAGGATTTGCTGAGTATGAACGCACGCATGTGGCAGAGAAGACGACCCCCTCATTCCACATCTCCTCTTCAGTTTCTCCCTCCTTCCTGCTGCTCCTCATGTCCTCCAGGCTGTTTCTGCAAACACAGCCCAGGAGATTTTTTTTTTTCCTTACGTGTAGCAGGAAGGCAGAGGAACAGAAATCCTCCTGCCAGGTGTCACGCTGCAAAGAACACAGCTCTGCAATCGGAGCTCTCCGCTCTCCTTAAAACACCGGAGACATTCAGCATCACAACATTTCAGCCGCAAACACGCAGCTGCTTGAAGGGAAACAGGCAGAAGCCTGCCAAAACGACGAGGAAAGGGGAAAGGATGATTCCTCAGAGAAAAACGGATGACTAAAAAGTTATTCAATCCAAAGCAGTGCACCAAGGAAAGTAAATTGTCAGTGTCTCGCAATTGTTTGCTGCGTGTCCCTCAGAAAACACGCTGATCCCGGCTCATCTGCACCTCTGCCTGGAAACAAAACCCAAAAAGGCCCTTTTCTGACAACAACTTCAAAAATGTTTAAGCTCGTTTCACTGTGTGTGTTTTGGTTTTGAATACAGTAATATACAAGCAATGAATTCTTGATTTTTTTTTATTATTTTTTTTTTTTTTCAAAGTACAGCTCCCATAAGCTTAAAAGTAAATGGGAGTGCTTTGCTTCCTGGGGTATGTAACTGGAACATTTTTCTAGCACCTAATAAAACATTGTTTGGTTGATACTAACCATTAAAATATGTGTTTCAAGTCATGTAATGTTCCCTGTGAAATTTGCCTTTTTGCTCCATGAAAAAAAGGGCACTGAAAGGAATCCTGCAGCCATAAGGATCTCACTTATTTCATGGAAGTATCATTTTAAAAGCCTCACAACATGATCAAAGCACTGTCGAGAACAGATGTTCCAGGCTTTACAAATTCCAACATAAGTATTTTTATGACATTTATCACTGCTAAATTCTTTCAGCTAATTTTTTTCCCTACAAGAAGCATGGAGACACTTTCCTCCTCGAGGAAGACGTGTTCACGCATGGCCTCGGCTCCAGCCACCGACCCTCTCCTCCCATCACCCCTCCCCATCCATCACAAACAAGAGCTGGGTGGTTTCCACAGTGGCTACAGTGGCAGCCAGCCTCGAGCAGCACTGGTCCTGCAGAGCCGGGCATGGTGTTCCCTGCTTCACAAGGGGAATTTGATGTAGGACCTGTGCCACTGGAGTGCAGACTCTGGCTCTTGGCTGACTGTTCATACAGACCTTCTCCCAGAAACCTCATTGCTTCACTACCTTGACACCAGACTACAGCCTCCAAAGCCCTCCATAAGATTTCTTCTTCTTGACCAAGGCACACACCATCACCATCCCTCGGGATCACACCAGACCACCACTGCCATGACAAGCCCTGAGCAACCTCACCCAACCTTGAAGCTAACCCTGCTTTGAGCCAGGGGTTGCACAAGAGACCTGCAAGGTCCTTCCTACCTAAACTGTTGGAGGACTATAGATCTCAGGTAGGAGCCACATGGAAATGCCCTCAATCACGTCAACACCCCAAGAAAGCACCTTCCCTGGTCCCCCAGCTCCTCCTACGGATGTGGGAACCCTCTGCCTGTGCACAGCACCTAGAAGGGTGCTTCCTTGGCCACAGCAGAAGACACACACCACTACCTAGCTACAAGGCTAGACGCAAACAGGAGATGCTCAGGTAGCTAACGTGTTGGATGCTGCTAAAGCCAGACGAGCAGAGCCAGAAGGAGCGATAGCGGGGACCTGCACGACTGTGCAGGAACCTGCTTGTTCTTGGGAGAGCAGCAACAAGTCCCCATTCCTGGAGGTGACCACAGAGGCAGAGAGCACATATTTCAACTGCAATTCAAGTCACAGCCAAATTTCCACTGAGAGAGAAGTTCCCGGGAAGTTTAGCTCTCCACAGTCGGTTTCTATGTATTCCATCTTCCCAGGAACATCACCAAGCTCTCTAGTTGACGGGAAGTCCAAACACCGTGCAGTACTAGGCAGTTTCGTGAGAGTGAGCTGTGGACCAACACAATACTCACAACTACCCAAGAATCTGAAACACACAGTTTCTCTCTGGAGAATAAAATGGGGTTTTGAACCCAAAAAAAAAAAAAAAACAAAAAAAAAAAAAAAAACGGGATCCGAAACAACCAGCTCCTTTCAAATTTCATGTATTCGCAGAAGAGGGTGTTTGTGAAGAGGACCCCACAAGCACATCACTTCCCTAATATGCGCCCAGTTTCGTTTCACCTGTTTCCATGAGCTCCCTTCCCAATTCCTACAACCTGCTTGCACATCCTGTTTCATTATGAACACGAGCTTCTGCCCTGGGGCAGCGCTGCCTTCACTTCTCCTCATGGGGTGAGCTTAGATAACAGTCAAACTGGGAGGAAAAAAAGAAACCAAACAAGTTTAGCCTTCTTGCTCGTCCAGGCTGCGAGCCCAATCAAGGCATTGCGAGGGCTGTGGCAGCTCTTCGCCATGGGCGTTGGGCACCATCGAAATGGCAAACAGGGACAGATCCACCATTAGTCATCTATCAAGAAGATGGGATAGCAACCTCTGAAAAAGCACAAGGTAGAGGAGGTCTCCCAGAACAAGGGAGGATGAGGAAAACACACAAGAGGAGAAAGATGCCAAGGTTCAGTGATAGGGAGGAGAACAGGGATGCTGGAGGTGAACAGAGGTCTGAGGAACAGGAATGACAACAGATGATGACAATCTGAAGAAGTCAAGCAGAAGCTGAAGGGGGTGGAGGATACAACTCCGCAAAGAGGGGTCTGAAAACACCCTCCACCCACAAAGGAATCATACAGAAAAGGGGGCACATTTCACTCGAATAAATACGACACATTGCATGTCCCTGTCAGCTATCACCTCAGAGGACTGCAAAAGATTCAGGTCTGCATTTACCCATGAGCAAACACAGCAATGGTCTTCCTCTTGCCAAATGCTTGTGCTTTTCTTGATGGAGCTCTTCTTTTGAGGACTTCTTGTGTTGTTTAAAACTCACTTCTTTATTTATAAGGTACAATTTCATATTTTAAATGCACATAGAAAATTTGCCCCCAAAATGCCTTTTGTTGAAAATTAAAATACACACATGAAATCTTGCCATGCTGGCAACAGGGATTTTCTGTGTGTACGTGCACACATGCGTGTATGTGCACAAGCAGGTGCATGCACACAAACACATGCACATTCACATCTCCGCTACAGATTTTCTAGAAAAGGACTGTTCCCCTGCGTGTCCTCAAAGGGAGAACAGAAACAGGGGGAGCGCGCAGTGCTGTCACACAGCCACACTGTCCTCCTCTGCTCCAACCTCAAAGACAACCAGCACCGACAGCCAAGTCCCATCTTCCCACAGGTCCTGTCCGGTCTCTCCCCTCATCTGTGGGCACCATCGGGGCGCAAGGCTAGGCCACCTTTGTCCTTGGCACTGCTCTGATGACAGTGCCATCGGTTACAGAGGGGGAGGACGGTGTCTTCGGATCCTGGGACATGGTGAAGGGATTTTAAAAGGGCGCTTGAGACGGCGTCGGGACTTACTGATACTGTTCTGCTGAGTTATTAACATCGCAACCCTGCTCCAGACCTGGGTTTGTTTCATTATCTCATCTTCCCACCCCATGTGAATTTGCTGAGCAATTTTAAGAAACAGAGAAAAAGGCTGTGACCAATTTTCAGGCCTTCAGATTTAGCCATTAAAAAAAAAGAAAAAAAATCCTACAATGTTTCCTTCTTGTTTTTCTAAATAAAAATAATGTATAGCCCTAACTTGATAATAAATATGCTCAAAAGCTGTCCTTAAGTAAAAGCTTTTGATAACAAATTGCCTGTGCTAACTGCTATTTTACTGTTGAGTTTTTTATTGTTGCTTAAGCACTGCAATTATGCTAATAAGCCTGAGAGGATGGTACACTAAAGCATTGAATGTGACAGATATAATACTCAATAAAATGTTAATCTTACCTGAAAATTGGAATCAAACAGCCTTATTAGTATTTATGGATATGGCATCTCCAACATGTTTCTTAAGAGGAATATATATATATGCAATAGATATTTCCAAATATACCCTACTATTTCTCATGCCTCCATTCGATTTAATTCAAGGTGGCTATTACCCTGCTGCTAATTGCCAGTCCCTTTTGGAATAAGAAAAAAGAGTGTTGGCGTCTGGGCCATGCAAAACTCCTGTGTATTGCAGGGCTTGTCCCCTTGGCACCTCGAGGATGGCAGCTATCCATGGGGACGGGGACACCTCTCCCCAACTCACAGCAGGGATGCTGGGCTTGGGAGGGTGCAGCAGCACACAGCAAAGGCACTGCTCTGCCACACTCGGTCATTTATTTTTCTCAATATCTCTAGCTTTATGTGCAAGGCAGGTAAATCCAGCAAAGGGTTAAGTTATTTACAGGCGCTGGAAAAACAGCTTTTGGATTTTAAGATGGGACTAAACAATAATTTATTTATTTTATTTTTAAACTTTTCAGCCGATGCTGACAAGGAACCAGACCCATCTGTTTCACTGCAAGTTACGGCGTTGCAGAGCTGGACCCAGAGCCGCTGGGCTGTTGCAGGGGATTTGTCTCTGAGGTGCCACATGACTCTCCACAAGTCGCATTGCATTTTGCACTGTTATTTCACCACCCAGTCCAAGTCTGATTTCTCAGTTGATGGCATAATTTTTTCAGGGCTCAAGCTGCCTTTCACCACATGTAGCGCTGTTTTTTTTTCTGGCCAAACCTCTGGGTCTCAGACGCAACCTCAGGGCTCCACTGCTGTGCACCTTCCTGTGGGTAAAGCAAGAAGTCTTCAACACCTTCACTTTCTCATCTATGAAAGGACGAAAAAATAACCTCAGAAGAGCCACATCCTTCTGACAAACTATACTTACATCCATGACCAGGCTCTATAGAGAGACCATTTCTACACAACAGACCAGTGTGGTTTTTCAAACACTGCAGGTTAATGCTTAAATAGCAGCTGCTGGCTCTCAGCTTCGCTCCTCATGCTGCTCTGACCCACAGAAGTCAATTCTGCTGACAGGACCACAGAAACATCGATAATCACCATTATCTTGTTTCTGACAAACAAGCAAGATTCTTGCTGCTGGATGCTGCAAGCCTCCTCAGTGGCAAACATTAGGTGGGAGATGTCTAGCAACTGTTTTGATGAATAGTCACAGCAGGGAAAACCCAACGGGTTGCCCACCAAAACCTGGGATTCCCAAAGCGCTCAAAGATCACAATGAGCAACCCACAGGGCGCTACTCACAACACACCAGGACGTGCCGGGACTTTCTCAAGCAACGCTTCCAATGCACGCCAGCTTGCACTCAGAGCACAAGGATGGAGTGCAGGGATTGTTTTGCAGGACCCAGAGCTTAGAGCAGCTCCACAAAACCTCATTTTCAGGTGTAAGCAAGAAGTGCAGCATTAAAAAAAAAGGAATTTTCAGTTGCAAAATCAAAGAAAACTACATAGTCAACTGCACTTGCACCTCAGAGAGCCAGCAGATGCACCTCGGGGTTCCTCTGCCCCAAGTTAGCCCCAGCACGAGATGCCAGACGCCAAATCTTCAGGCACAGCCAGCAAGTTAACCAGGCACATAGCTGCAATGTGCTGCGGGACCGTAAGGCAACCACTCCCATAAAGGTGGCAGGACTCACCTCCGCCATGTTAAGTGAGTCTTGTCATTATTTTCAACCCTGCAGGGAAATCTAAATTGAACTTTGGCATATAGTTTCTTTTGCTATGCAGCAACGCTTGAATGTTAACTCTGGTCCTGACAGGCACATTTATGGAGTATTCTTTGCAAATAATCTTACCCTGACCAGTCCGAAAGGTCAGAATTGTAAGAAATAACAACACCACAACAAAAAAGCAGAAGGCTGGAAAACCATCACTCCCATTGGCACAACCCCTCAACTTATTAACTGTCCTTGCAACAAGGTGAACTGCAAGGTCTTAGATTTATTTGATTGATTGAGATCAAAAGATCAGGGGGCACACAGTAAATTGTGTCTTTCCATGAACGCATTTTGCTTTCAAGATTTGAGCAGATAGTTGCAGGAATTGAAAAGCTCAAGAGGAAAAAAGAAAGAAAAAAGAAAAGAGGAAAAAAACAATGTACAAAGGTGACTTCAGAAAGGCATCCCCTTATTTCTCTCTTGAAATCATCTGCATTTCTTAGAGCTATGTGAAAGTTTATTCCATGTTCCTATACCCCTGGGACACAACAGCTTATCTCTGCTAAGCAGAAGATAATAACGAACAATAAGACACTAGTAAAATTCCAGGGGAGACACCAGTATTTGCTGACATTAAGGATGAAAGGTAAATATTAGAGAAACCAAACGAATCCCAAAGAAAGTCCAACAGGAGTTTGAAGAATTTCCCACTGAATTTCAGGAGTCTTAAGACACCGGACAGGTATCTCACTATCCTTCTTAATCGGACCAAGGAAGATGAAGCACCTGAACCCCATTCTTCTCATGATGATGGCACAGAGGCTGCCTGAGCCCAGGCTAGATTTGTCATTTGCAGCTCCCAAGGGAGAAGCAAGGGAACTAAATGAGCAGCCATCTTCAGGACATAATTTCAAGACCCAGCTGGTGAGCCAGCATTTCTAAACACATAAAAAGCCTACTGCGTTCACTGTCAAGACGGGACAAAGAAACACAATGGACAACAGGAACAGAAGAACAAGAAAAGAAAAATGAAACTCTCCACGATCTCATCAGCCTGCCCCTGGAAACAAAGAGGAAAAGTAATCATTTGGTTCCTGTCTATGTGTTCCACATGATATTCATATTTTGCTCAGTATGCCTGTATCTGTAGCATTGTGTTCTCATGTCACAATAAAATAGATGAGATTACCCACCTGAGAGTAAGAGTAAAGCCCTTAGATGGATCACTGAAGAGACCCAAACTCCCAGGAACTTGCTACAAAGGAACCAGAATTGATACAACGTCCTGTTTTTATCACAAGTTTACATTATATGCCAAGGACTGAGGACTGAACTCCTTTTCCATGAGCTTACACTTCCCTCTAGGAGAACATCACCATTCAAAGACACTGAGCACCAGAGTTAATTGCTGTTGCATCAAAGCTCATCATCAGACCAGGCAGCTCCTTCTGCACAGATACACTGAGCTTTGCCTTTTACCTTATCAGTTTTGAATAAGATTGTTAATAAGAATTTCACATTCTCCAATTTCTAACCATCAACAGGTTAGGAGGACTCTCCAGAAGTCATCTAGTCCACTTCCCCACCACACGGAAGGATCAGTTCTCCTAAAAGCACATCTGATGGAGCTTTGCTAACTTGCTTTTAAACCTTTCCAACAACTGAAACTTCCTAAGCTTCTCGGGCAATCTACTCCAGCGCTCAGCTATTCTTAATGCAGGAGATCATTTACTAATGTCTCATCTAAATTTCTCTTGCTGCAACTTAAGCTCGTGATTTGTCTTATTTACAGTGGGCAGATTTACAGTTTATTCCCTCTCTCCACAACAAGTTCAATATTTCCAAAATTTACAAGCTGAGGCACCAGTGTGGCTTGCCCTCTCTCTGCCATTCTGCTTCTGCTCAAAGCATGTTCTTGTGTTTCTGCATGTGTATTTCTTTTCTTACCCCAAGAGAACAGGCAGCTAGGATATCACAAGGCTGTTTCAAGAGAAGACGCTCACATCCAAAGGCTGATGCATTCAGGCACACCCAGTTATAAAGTATTCTGAAACAAGAAAAAAAGATTTGTCTTTAGGATGGTAGGCAGAGGGTCCAGTAGTAAGGAAAAAACCAACAATTCTGAAGTGCAATTTCTTCCACCCCATTACTTAACATTCAAACAGATCTTCAAAAGCAACCATCAATGACTGTAGATACATCATGCGCCACCACTCAAGCTTGGCCACATTTTCTCTGACAACCACCACAAGGGTTTGATAAATCTGTGTTCTAGGAAACAAAGTGCTCACTGACTTTGCAGAAAGTTCTGCCAAGCTATAAGCAATACCCAGCACACATCAAAATCGGATGGCTCCAACTCCAAAGCTTTATTCACTGTGACAGAGGACAAATCTTAATGTTGCCACCAGTGACTTTATGTACAGTGTCACTGAAACCAACAGAGGCAAGACTTCTAGTCTACTCTGAGATTTGAGTGTGTGTAATTATGGGATAGACCCAGAGGAGAAAGGTCAGGTCTGATAAAAGATCAAGTAACTTTTGGGTTCACAACATAGTCCTTACCTCCCGAACTTCAGGATGTTCTATCTAGCAAAAAGAAATCTTTCTCCTGAACCCAAGGGTTTGGTGACAACGAGGAAAGAATAAAGAAAGGATTTACAGGAGCAGTGTTTAGAAACACAGGGGAGAGCTCTGAATAACAAAACCATCCCAAATTTCATGAGCGAGAACAGGGAACAAGGGAGAGCAGCAATAATACATTTGCCATCCTACTTTTGCAGGCTCTCAGAAAAACAGAGCTA
This sequence comes from Phoebastria nigripes, assembly GCA_035582835.1. Classification (NCBI taxonomy): domain Eukaryota; kingdom Metazoa; phylum Chordata; class Aves; order Procellariiformes; family Diomedeidae; genus Phoebastria; species Phoebastria nigripes. The sequence continues at coordinate 775,824 of JAYKAV010000067.1, read as the reverse complement.
GACGGTAGCAGACAATTTGCCACAACAGCATCTTTCACCAGTGGATCACCTTTTGCACCCCATCTCATCTAAATTCCTGTCTCCCCTTAACAGGGGCTGCTGCTAGCCCCAAAGGATCAAGTGGCTTTGTAACAAATATGCCTTTTCCGAGGGCTGAAGCCAAGAAACACTCAATTTACCATCTGCTGTGAAAACAAGATGCCTGTTGCACATCTAAGGATGTGCCAATGCAACAACTCAGTGTCTTCTCTCTTGTATGTACCATCCGACTATCCCTTTCGCTACTGCACTTTGTCCATCTCCAAGTTTCCACTTGGGATGTTTTTTTTTTCCTTTGCAATCCTTCTCAGATGCCCTGGGCTTTTGCTTTCCTCGATCATTTCCACTCTCACCAATGCAAACACTTACAGCCAGCACAACTGCTGTCAGCACAGGAAGGTGACATGCTCCTATTTAGCACAGATTTGATAACAAAAGTGCTGTTTCCAAGGCTAAAGAGGAATACCTGCACCAATAATGTCCCTATAGCAGCATACAGTAGCTGAGGAGACTGAGCAATAAACGCCTTTCACTGAAGATGAAGAACTCGAAGTAATCTCAAAATGTATGATGGCCAACTAATAAAAGAGTTCAAATACATGCCCATCTTCAAGGGTGAAAGTAGCTCCAAGGATTTCAACAAGATCATCTGCAGCATCAGAAATGTTACCTCCCAAAATACTAGTGAGATAAGGATGTTTAGGAAGGGACAGAGATACAAGGAGTGCTTCCACCAAGAAAATACACCTGTTTCTGCAGCTGAATTACAACAGCTGTTGAAAACCATGGAGTAGCATTGAATGGCAGCCCAGGACAGAGAGCCAAGAAGACTACCACATGCAATTGAAACTGCCAAGGGATTAAGTTAGGTCAAATGTAATTACACAAACTGGAACCTGGCCAGGGTACTGGCTGGTTTAAGAAAATTAAAAGAGGTGTTCAAAAGTTTCAGAGATGGAGTCCTCCTCCTGTTAATTATTTGGTGAGTCAGTCACTGAAGTCTCAGTACTCTGGGAGGCTGTCTGAAAAAGGGGAAAAAATGAGGCATAAACTTGAAAGGCATTAGAAGCGATTAGCAAAAGCCTTTGTTCTCCATGGCAATCCTTGCTGCACTAGTGCGCGAAAGCCTTTCATGTTCATGCTGAAAAGTGGCCTTAGTTCCTTTGATACTTCTGGGAGGAAGCGTTTAAATTTACAAATATCCTGCTGTCAGAAGTTACAGACAACAGTCAAGGAACTTAGGCATATCCCAGCCAGTCGTACCTAGCTCTAAATCCAGCTCTCAGGCAGGCAGTGCTCCTGCTGAAGGGAGGAATGCAAACAAGGACACATGAAAGCTCACTGAGACCTGGAGTAATGTCTACTCTACTTGCTAGTGGTGTATGAAAGCCAGGTCACATGGAAAAGGAGGTTGCAACCATGTGGGACAGTGGCCTCCTTACCTTCATTCAGCTTTCAGAAGATGGAGAGCATGCAAGGCAGGCAATGGTAAGGAGACCAGAAAGGATGCTTCATGGTCTGGCAGCTGAGTGTCACTTTGAAAGATTAGATCCTGTTTATGCCTCTGCCATAAACCTCCTGAACAGTAAGAGGAAAGTAACATATATAAAATTTTTCCCAGATATTTATTGTTGTGCCTTTTCTAGCTAACTAAAGACACAGAAAGACCACATGCAGAAGAGACAAGAACTAGCAGTCATGGACTGAGATTCTCTGTTCAGTCTCTAATTGAGACTTGTACTATAACCATGTACAGTGCTACAAAACATGAAGTGTTCTGAAAAAACAGGCCTTGTAAGTCTCAGTTTTGGCACCTGAAAGAGTAGATGCCTCTGCTACCTTTGCATCTGAAAAATCATCATTAGAGATACATTACTGTCTTTGAAGCATGTGACAGTAAAAGCAGTACAGAATTGGAGATTAACCTTTTTGGGTAGCTTATTCAGTGAAACGTTCAGGTGATGCACATTAAATAAACCAATTTTTTGACTGATGTGAAAAAAATCAGAAAGATTAAATAACTATCTCCTCAACAAGTGCCGTACACCAGGCGTGTTGAGTGACATGGTTTCCTCTCGAAGCGACAGCGGGTGAACACACAACTGAAGGCTCTGCCATATTGATTTTGTGCATGGGTTTTTTTTTTTTCCTTTTCAGAAAACAAGCCAGGAAGAGGCAGACATTTCACAGCACAGATTGGTGCAATTTGTGCTAATGGCCTAAGCATAGATGCAAGCAGCAGCTCGCTTCTCTTCATGTGGAACAGTCAACAGGGACAAGTTCTGGTGGGACAACCGCTCCCACAGCATACCTTGCCCCAGCCCAGCAACACCTCCTCCAACACATGGCTTTGTAACGAGCAGGGCAAGAACTAAGAGCACAGGAGAAAGTCTGCACTGTCTTCCAATGGTGTGCAAAAACCCGGGGCAAGCAACCGTGGAAAAAGGTTGCAGTCTCTGCTGACCACGTGCAAGCTGTTGCTCTTCCAAAATGTAGCCAAACGCTCTTCCAGATAGCAAAATGCCCTAAATCCTTCATCCCTGGCACTTCTCTGACCAGGCAAGTCACTTCTTTAGAGTCCTCAGGCACCACAGAGACAGCAAGGACACAGATTTCTTTTATAAACAGGAGCAAAACAGTACTGCGGTTCTTCCCATTCTTCCCAAACGCCTTCCAACCAGCCTCCTCTGAAGCAGCTCCACTGCTTTAGTGGAAAGACCCGCTAAAAGAGGTTTTGACAGAAGCAGAGACCTAGCATGAGAAATCAGAGCCAAACTGGTACAAGTTAGAGAGATTGTAACCAGCAGTATTATAATGTTTTTTGAGTTTAAAATATTCAGCAAGGTCAACACGGAGCACGTAGTTATGTCTGGGCCTGTATACACCCCAGGCTATATGCACCAACAGCACTATGCCAAAGGCAGCCACCTCTCTCGCGCTGGGTCTCTGCAGCAGAGCCACCAGCAGCTCCCGGCCCTAAGCACCCTAATTAGCAAAAGGTGGAGAGGACACTTAACGACGATGTCATTGCCCTGAACAGCAGCATGCCTCATTCCTTCTCCTCGAGTCGGGATGAAAAGCCGTGCAGTGCATCGCCGTTGCAAGGAGCACTCGCCCCGCTCCTCGACACATGCCATCGCCAGAGCCACGTGCGGGCACCGTTGCACGTAAGGGGAAAGCACAGGACTGATGCTATGCAGACCACAAAGAACATATTTTTCAGCATGACCACGCACACCAGGCCAACCCCCACAGCAGAGGCTGGGGAGAGCAGGGCAACCTGAAGGGTTTCATGCCGAAGAGGGACCTGCTGCTGAGAAGACAAGGTGGCCGAAGTGGCCAGAGTGTGCAAGGGGAGGTCTCCCTGCAGCGGTGATTAGCCGATACTGATAATGGCCTCTAGTGCCTGAAACAAAGCACAAGGAAATGGCATGGAAAGGACTAATGCCAAGCAGAAATAAAGACAGAGTCAGGGCTGTTGCTCAAATAAGAAATTTTTTTTTTGCCTAGGTTACTTGTTGTTTAAAAAAAAAAAAAAAAAAAAAACAAACGCAAAAAGTTTCCGCATGCAGGGACATCCTGTTCGCTGTATTAAATTAAAGGGATGATTCAAGAGGGAACAGCTTTCGGTAGGCGGGGGGAGAAAATCAATTTCAGGTTGCTACGGACAACTGGGCTGTCTCCTGTAAAACTAAATCGGATTCAGCTCTACCAACCTGAACGCTAAACATTCCCTGAAATACAACACACACATGCTCTCTAAATAAATAAATACAATAAAATGCAGTCTTGTGTCATCTCCCAGCTTTTTTTTGCTGAACTAAGGACGTGCTCAAACCTGCTAATTACTGCAAAATACAGGAGTGGAGTTTTGGCTCAGCAGTGGCTTTCTGACCGCCAGTTCAACACCGACTGCTGCCTTACAGGGGAAAAGGTATTTAATGGCAGGGTGGCATTTGGCAAAACGAACCAAAGCAGCACCCAGATTCACCTCGCTCTGGGCCCTTTCATGTGCTCTGGGCTTGCAGCGGGATCTAAAACAATGTTCTGCTGACCCAGGCTCCTGCAGAGCTCAGCTAGCAAGGGCCAGAGAAAGCTCAGCCTGGGGCTTTCAAGCATGTCCTAACTGATACTGGATGGAGGCAGTTTAACCTGCCCATGGTCCTTGAATAGCCTGAATAGAAACAACATCCTCCACCTGAGCAGCTGACCTGTGGTCACAGCAGCTGGGTAGGAACCTTGCACGGAGGGACCACTGGGGACAACACGGTAGCCGTGGTCCGACAGCTGTCCTCTCCCCATACCTTGCGATGGAATCATTTCAAACAGGTTTTAAGCACCATCCCCACTCCCTGCAGCAAGTAAAGATGTGTGGGCACAGGGCTGCATCACCTCCATGCCTGTGGGATGTTCTCCTCCAGTACACCCTCCGTCAGCAGCACAGAGCAACACACTGAGACCCCCTCTGCAAAACCACAGATCCCCCAATCCTCACACCCTGCCGCGTGAGGCAGGCAGGGAGCAATGGCAGCTCTGGGAGCCTCACCACTCCTCTGTGCCAGGCATGTTAATCCCTGCAGTCCTCAGGAGCCCGGGAGAGACGTTTAAGAAAGCAAAGACACAATTTGGCAAAGATCAGAACCACCGGTCAGGAGCTGCATCAGGCTTCTCGTGGGTTGGAAGGAAGAAAATGAAATCAAGGTGGGGGGAAGCTGATGCCCCATCGAATAAGGGAATCGGGCAAGGGACGACTGTGCTCCACATGTGCAAGCACCCACTGTGGCACGGCCTCTGGCACAACATCGGGCTGGAGCCACATGGCTAGTTATGTTCCTATAGTCAGACTGAGCTCAGCGCCAGCCATGCAGCACCCTTCTGCATCACAGATGGACCCAGGGGACAGACATCAGGCCATCACAGCAGCCCACAGAGAAAACAAAGGGTAAGAGCTGGACACCAAACTCCAAACCCCTGGTCAGAGAGGATGGAGCAGAGGAGATGAGGTATCCAATTTTGTACCCTTCCCCAGTAGCTGTTAAGCGACCGAATAAGTCCATCTAGATCAACCTCTCCATCAAAACAACAGGAAACATTCCCATCCCACTATACTATGAGTCTTAATTTCATGGAGCAGTTGATGTTTTTCCAATGAAACGTACTGTTAAAATATAAGATTTTATTAGCAAAATCAATGATGTGTGCAGAGACAGTCCCTCACGGGTTTAAAAAAAAAAAATCTATGAATAATATAAAACTGATAGCAATAGAGAACATTGTGCAATTATTACAGCTGTTCTACAGGATTCTCTAATAATGATGACCCCTACTTCTGGTAAGACACCTTAAGGCAGTACCACAAAAAAATATAAAGAAAAAACAACAGAAGCTCAGCATTCCCCTGCACTTAGAGGGTGCAAACATGTTGCCTGCTTTGTGTTTATTGAATTACCTTTTTTTTTTTCCCCAGCAAGACAATAACATTCTGGAAACAAAAACACCACAACATTTACAGAAATATTTACCAGTCACCTGTCTCTTTCTCCTTCTCCACCAGTTCCAGTGTTTTGTTGCATTAGAAAAGCAACTGGAGGAGATTTACTCCCATTTAAACCTAGCAGAAATGGAAGCAAGAGAGAGAGGCTGTGACCTTTCAGCACCCACAAAATGCATGATGGTCCTTAACCATGCACACAGGTCAGGCATCTGAAAGCCTTCTGCAAGCAACACTGGGGACACAGGAGTGGAGTCCTGACACCCATTTCCCCTACCAGGCTCACTGGCTTCCCAGAATGTGCAGCCACAACACCTGACCCGCAGCTGGGGCTTTGCCCAAGCGCAGCTCCCCTCCAATGTTTCATCCAGCACCAGCTGTGGAGCTGTGGCAGACAGGGCAGCTGGATCTCCCCATCTCCAGGAGGAAGCCAGATGCACACAGGAATCCAACTGCAAGTCCAGCACCCCAAGCAATCACTATCCTCACCTCCCATGGGACACTATGAGCATACCCAATCCTCCCAGCCTGCCAGTCTCCTGTTCTCACCCGGTAGCCACCATCCATTTCAATATCATCGTAAAGAGCTCAGACAGTCAAGAAATTCTGGCACTACCAAATCCAACGCTCACAAAGCCCACTGTCCAACTTGTCAGTGAGCTCTGGCTAACGTGCAAGGAGCACCATTAAGTCCCAGGTATTGCAAAGCGCTCAAGAATGTGCTTATGTGAAGTGGTGCCAAAAAACAATACCTGCCAGTTCTATCCCAAATGTTTTGCCTTACACCCATAGCTATCTACTTGCAAGAGCCTAAGTCCACTCAAAGAAAAAATAAAGTCTCTTTACTCCACCTGGCTTTAAACAACCTCCGGATGCATGTGGGGATGGATGAGGAAAGAGTAACAAGAATACTCAACATATGTTTTCATTAGCATAAATTTGCCATTCATTCCTCTTTCTTCTACCATCAAACTCCTCTATTATCCTCGCTGGATAATTTACAGTGCTTGTTGCAAAGTACAGTCTCTGAGAACAGACACAGCATACACTTGATAACGTAGAAGTTCAAAGAGCTGAGCCATGCATGACCTGCAAGCAGATTGTTGCTATTTCCTTGCATGTGTAAAAGGGCTTTGCCTTCATGCAACGCTGGAACTTGTCATCATGAAACACGCTCCTATTACAACATGGCCCAGAGGAGCTACTACTTTGGGTCCTAATAACGTGCTTGGTTTTACAGTAAAGCAAGAAGGCAAGTAACATCGAACAACCCAGCTGTCAAGTAGAGAAACAGATGGGATCCTCACAAAGCTACACAGATTGCCTTAGTCAAGCGCTGTCACAGACCATCCTTGAGATGGGAAAGCACGGTGCAAAGGCTAGATGAAAGAAGCTTGTGAAATTAAGCAGCATCATCACCTCCACAAGCCCTGCAAAGAGACAATAGAGAACTGCTTTCCAGGCACTCTGATCCCAAGACAATAAAACATGACTCAAAGTTGTTAGGCTGTTTTTTCCCCTACTAGAAATACCTTTTGGCTGAGTGACAATTGCCCAATTCTCCCACCTGCTTGGCCCCCACGAAACACAGAGAGCATCCACAGAAGGATGCACCAGATAGCACAGGTCACGTCCATGGTCTTGGAACAGCTCTCTCTTCAGAAGTGAGCACAAACAAGGCTGGCTGGAGGTGACCCTGCTAGCGTGGCCCCAGGTGCTGGCAGGCAGGCAGGCCACCCGTACGCAGGCAGTGCTGTGATTCACTCTGCTGTGGCTTCCAGTCCATAATTTGGCTTCCAAACAATCTAGGAAACCACAACACCTGCCACAGCGGTTCACTCCCGTGTCACTGAATGAGGTGCCTTTGCACAACATGAGTCTGTGGCAAACCAGGAGAGGTGATGGACTGGCCTGACCTTCCTCATTCAAACTCTCGAGAGGATGCTAAACCCAAGCTAACAAACCAGTGCTTTGGAAACCCGGGCACACTTGGAGATATCAGGGCCCATATCTAATAAATACAGGGCCTGTGCTTTGTACCTACAGTCCGAGCTTGGATTAGGGCAGCCCCTGAGCACAGCTGGCCATTCATGCCCATAGTTATTCAAGCAACGAAGGCTGCATGCAGAGGGAAGGCTGAAGCCAGATTATGAATGAAGCACCAGGATCGATTCTCTTACCTACCCTCCGCCTCCCACTAACTGGAAGATGCTATTCAGGGAAAATAAAATTTAAAGGCGGAGGCTAATGATGAATCAGATTGATTTTTAGGACAAGAAAATAGATGTAATTGCAGTCTACCTGCTTGCAGCTTGCCAAGTCATAGCGAGTTTCAGGACAACCTGGCCTCCTCTCTTCTTCCTCATCTCACCCCCTTTCCCGCCTCCGTCCCCCACCAAAGAAAGAAAAAACCCTCATAGAAAAGAAATTCCTTTACACAAGACAATTAAGTGTTGCCCGGAGCCAGCTCAATGCTGGCTTCCCTCTCCCTGCTAAACAGTACAGAGACTGAATTAATGGATGTGCAGAGGGTCCACTTTCTGGGGAAAAGCAAATTCCGAGCTTGCAGCTGGGAGGAATGCATCGTATGTCTGGTATTCACACTGCGCCCTCTTTTCCTCTTCCTTTTTTTGGCCGTATAAGGAGCTGAGCACAGCAGGCTGGGCTGGGGAGCGCAGCACTGCCTGCTCAGTGCCGTTAAGACTCCTGACTTTGTTTGTCTTTACTGGAAATCTAATCAATCCATCTAGGAAAAAGGCTGGTGCATACACCACAGAGCATCGGGCTCAGACATCACGTTCCTGAGATGCAGGATAAAAAGAGGAGCAAGCTGAACTAGACCAGCCCAGCAAGGGCTCCTGCAGAGATGCATGCACATGTACATATGCACAGGCAATAATTTTCTTAATTACGTTGGAGGGAAGGGGGGTGCTAACTCAAAAACTCGAGACTATTGCAGCTACAGTCCTAAAGGGTTGTTTCTTAGGTTAGCAGCACTCAAGTCATATCTGCACAGGAAATAAAAGGCAACCTGGCCTTCAGTGTGTGCACCTGGGGCTGGGAGGATTACGTGCCCTTGGCCACCAAGAAACACGTCCTCTCTAACAAGCACAGGTTATAAACAGGAGTGTGGGACCACGCTTTAGAGATGGGCAAATCGCTGGGAATTTTTCCTAAAGTCCTGACAATCTCTAAGTTAAAGTCTATTGCAGCAATTTCAGCAGCAGACTGTGATTTCCATAACCAGGATGCAATTGCAATATTACATTCTAAAAAAGAAAACCTTTTTGCCATTGCTGCTTCTACTGTAAACAACAGACTATTCCTGTGGGCACCCAGGACTTAGCAGGAGCAAAAAGGAGAAGAGAAAGACACGCTCCTCTCCAAAGGCACGAAATCCTGGAACGCAAATACCCGGGAAGAATCTGCATCAACTCCCCTTTCTCAGCCCTGTTCGGCATCGGAAGAGTAGCTCTCATTTCATCCTGCAGAGGAAAGTGGTGACAACAGCTGCAGGGATGGGGAGACAAATGTGGGATCGATCACCGTCAGAGCACGGCAAACAGCCCCAGGAAAGAAGGAAGCCCACAGACAGACTGCCAACGTCTGGATTGTCTCCAGTTCAGTCCTGGCTTTTCCTCCCATACAGAAGACCTGAAAAGATCTGCACAACCATCTATGCTGTTCCTTACCCTCAGCTACTTCAGCAACAGCAACGTGATTCTGTCTGCTTTCCTCAGCCAGGCATCAGGGTCCCAAGCGAGGCCACGATAGAGCTGGCCAGGAAGAAGATGGGGAACCTTAAAGAAATCAGCAACTTGGCCCACTTCCCCAAGGGTGTTGCCTTCGACCCAGGCTGGTTCTCAATGCCTTGAAGGATGATGCAAATCCTCCACAACAGGCAGGTTCGCAGTCTTCTGCCCCAGATAGCATCTCATTCCAGTGTCCAAAATGTAAAGACTGACTTAATCCTGAGGCAGGAAGTTTAATCTTGCTCCCAATTTTATTTTGTTCTTTTGCCAATAGTCGTTAGTGCTGAAATAATTCTTCACACGCACAGAAGCATCCAGTCTGCCTTTGGATCTTAGGTCATTGGCCTCAAGAGCATCCTCTAGCAACAAGCCCCATGCTCCGAATTACAGGTTGGATGACAGTTGTTTGGTTTTTTGTTTGTTTGGGGTTTTTTGTTTGTTTGGTTTTGTTTTTTCACCAGCTTCAAGATTTTCATCTTTCAGCTTCGACTGACCATCATGTGTGTCTGCATATTGGGACAAGGAGAACAGACACACCAAAGCTGCCTTGCTGCTTACAGACATCTCTCTGTGCTTCAGAGAGGACAATCCCAATGCTTTCAGTCCCTCCACAAACGTATTTAGAGGGCAGTACGCTGCCTGGGCAGAAGCAGGACGTTCCCCATCAGCACCACGCTAACTTACCTCTCTATGGAGACTTATGAGTGCTTCCCCGTTGGATGACAATACCAACCATCACGCCCCTCACGCTTGGCCCCAGGACCACAGCAGCAGGCAGCAGCTCATGAGCAACCCGAACCCACACAACTGCCCTGTCCTGTCCTCCCGCCTCTGCCAAACATGATGAGTCCCAACCCAGCACCTTTGGGTTGCGGTTCCCTCTTGCCATCCTCTCCTTGGAGGTCCAGTCCCACCTCCTGCAGCTGCCTGCTCCCAATGCTCCACCTGTGCAGAGTTGCCTGCACCAGGGAATGGGAAGGATAGTGGCAAGAAACCTCTTCATGACATCCAAATACAGTCTTCAATCTTCACCTATTATATTCAGATGGAGTCAAGGATGCTCTGAAGCATCCAGCGGAGTGTCTTGGACGAAGACACACGGTTGAAGCTCGACTGGGGGAGGGAAGCTTTCTAGCCTCATTAATAACAGCCTGAAATTAAAAGCAGAGCTTGTAGTACAGCTGCGATTCCAGCTACCCCGCTGCTTGTGTTAACAGTGTGGCTTTATTATGGTCAGGGATTAAAAACAGCTCCAACAATTAAAGGAGGGGAAAAACAAAACAAAACAAAAAAAAAACCACGAATGAACAAAAAAACCACCACCAACAAAAATCAGTGAAATAAATTCCTGTGGGCTGGAATGATTAGCAAAAAAAGTTGTGTGCCGTGAGGAGCAGGAGTGAATGCTTCCTTCCCTGCTGCCAAGAGGCCCACACATGCCCCCCACCAAGTATATTTGTCCCTTACCCACGGGAAGCCACCCAATGCCCTGTGACTCAGCACCAGCCACCGTCGGTCCCCCGCAGGGTGTCACCTCCTGCCCCAGAGTAGGTGCTCTGCAACCACCCTGCTCCGAGCAGACTGCTTGGAAACTTTCCTCTCTCCTGCTGCCTAAATGTTATGGCATTAAGGGAAAAAAAAGAAAAGAAAAAAAGTCTTGCAATAAATGACTAATATGCCTGGAACTTCTCAGGAGGCACCGGTCCTTGCCGAGCAGCCAGAGGAGATGGAGGGGTGAGAGGTGGGGAGGATCAGCAGACCCATGCGGCTGCTCACAAGAGCCGAGCAGAAGCGTGCTTACATTTCTTGGAGGTGAGCTGGTTGACCAATGGCTCCTGAAAAGGAAATCACCCTGTGTGCCCTGACGCCTGCCCACAGCAGCCCTGCCGCCAGCCAGGATGAGAACGGGATGAGGAGCCAGTGGGAAGCCTCAGTTTGTCGCGTCTCGATACAATAGCCATTGCCTTTGAGGGCTTGGTCAATAATGCTGAGCTTTGAACCTACCTTCTCTTCGTTATAAGACTTAAAAGCGATAAATTCATGAGAAAGAAGAAAACCATCTCCCTTCTCTTTCCCCCTTTTCCTGATACAGAACATGCCCCTCTTTCTTTTCAAGCACTGGCAGCTCACCAGGAGAGCCAAATCTCTGCAGCCGAACCACTGACTAGGCACAGGTTTGGCAATCAGCTGGGCTGCAAGCCCAGCCCTTCCCAAGGGGAGAGACCCCCAGACCTCCACAGGAACAGCTACAGGGACCAGGGGCTATGCGGGGGCCTCAAAAGCCCTGGGAAGCAGAAGGAAGGAGAAGAAAAAAAAAAAAAAAAAAANAAAAAAAAAAAAAAAAAAAAACCACAAAGAATCACCTCCATGCATGCACATGAGCCAACAAACAGAATGGGATCAGGCAAAATAGACATTCAAAACTGTTCCTCCAGGTCTCCAAGGATGAGTGATTCTTTACACCCCAAAATCCTGAGCAGGGGCAGCCCCCAGCCCAGGGAGGGGGCCCGTGAGGAGCAGCCCATGCTGATGCCCGTGCAGGACCTCCCACCATCTCAGCACGAACAGCGGGACCCACTGCTCCCCTCCGGTTTTGGGGGGCACAGAGACAGGAGGTCCATACTCAGCAAGGAAGAGATGATCTTTCACCATTTGTTTTTACCATCACTACCATGAAAATTGCCGTGGTTTTAAGCTTGGCACTTTTCATTTCCATCAAGATGGGATAAAAACCAAAGGTGACATTTCCAGGGAAATCATCTACGTTCACTGCAAAGCTACTGAACACCAAGAGTCCTTTGTGGGCCAAAAATATCACACGCAAGGCTCACACTTGCTTTTTCTCAACAGAGTTTCTTCTCTCTGCCCTTACAGGTGTATAGCCCAGTTACCCAGAAGCTTTGGAGTTTGGGATTTCTTTTACTCCTTTTATTTCACTGTTGCTTTTGCCTTTGAACAACAAAAGAAAGCGAGCGCAGCCGCAGCACTGCGGGAAGGCAAAGGTTTCCTCTCAGCCAAACACAGCCACACCTACAGGTCTTCCACCACTGCAGAAGGCTTGGCCTTCAAAATCAACCCAAACCCGGCCCATCAACCAAAGCTGCCTTCTTTGCGCTATGTGGATATAAACCCAATGACCAGACGACATCCACAGAGATATGCTCTAGGCAACAAATTCCTGCAGCTACCACAGAGCTGCGATGATCCAGAGCCAACCTCCCGACACAACAGTGGTCATCTGCACCCAAGACAACAGACCCAGATTCCTCCAGTGTTTCCCATGGGGACACACAGGATAGATTTGGTCCTCATGGCTGCAGCACCCCAGCAGTAAAAGCAACACTGGGAGCACCCAACAGATCTGAGCCCCGTTCTTGCTCTGGGACGGATGCAGAATCGTTTTCCATAAGGGATCGAAGCTCCCTTAACAGGGATGTGACTATTAGTTGACAGAAAAAGTCTTTGCCATTTTTGGAGACAGAACGGTGGATTCAGGTAAGTGCTTGCTGCTGTAATGAAGGATGATGATGCCCGACCCAAACGAAGATGATCTATTGTTATATGACAATGCATGTGTCTAGACAGCTGCTCTCAAAAGCCTGCCAAGAACATTTTACACTGTTCATTTTCATAAGCTCAGAAACTCCAAGCCAGGCTGTACAAACCCTTTATAATTCCCTTCACTGTAGGGCTACGAAGGGCTTCAACAGAATTGTACTTGAAGCCATGTCTGCAAAAATATCACAGCTAAGGTGGCAAGTCCCCAGCAACCACACAGCTGTCTGCACCATGTCCAGGGCTGGTTTGATAGCATAAGAAAACCCAAACCTCCTTTCTTTTTCCCAGCAGAAGTCTCCAGTATTTCGAAAACATTTAAATTAAAACTAATAAACCCTACAGTACGCTTTCTTTCTCAGACACCAGAGCACTTTCTAAATACCAAGGTGACTGCAACCAAAAGTCACCGCGACTTAACAAATTTGGGTGAAGTGACTTCTCAGTGGTTTCAGATGAAGGGCTTTGCCTCGCGTTTGCAGCAAGCTAGGAGCACACATGGTCGCCAGGGCTCAGCCAATGCTCAGCTGTGATAATGCTGCACCTCCCTGCAGCCTTGCAGCCCCATGAAGGGAAGCATTATCCCCACTTCGCAGACAAGAGAAATGGAAGCTCAAGAACAACAAACCACA
>JAYKAV010000067.1:704035-762285 GCA_035582835.1 Phoebastria nigripes | reverse complement strand
AAAAAAAAAAAAAAAAACCAAACAAACAACAAAAAAACACACCACCACCACCACAACCCAAGAGGTGAAGTTCAGAGCTGCGCTGCCCCATCACACTCACTCCTGGATGGAGAAGAAGGGGAAGCTTGAAGGATGTGGGATGACGGCTGCACCAGGTACACCCTGGCAGGAGGCAAATGGGCTGGGGCTTAGGGAAAGCGCATAGGACCAGGAGGAGCTGAGCAAGTGCCAGCCAGCAAGGAAGATGCTGTGGCCATCGGGCACGTGGCAAAAAAGAGTTCTTCTGAAGGAGGAGAGCTCACAGTGGAGCTGGAAAACAGAGCAAGGATGTACAGAGCAGTACCTGGCCCCCAGGCCCCCCAGCTAATCCCAGAAAAGTTTCAGCCCATTGCAATCAATCATGCTTTTAACCAGACCACTTGTAACCTTTATCAGAGGCAGAAACAACAGAGTGTCACCCAGCTACCTGTGAAGAGGAGGTGGAGCCCATGGCGTGTCTCTCTAGAAACGGCCAAAATGCGCTGCAAGGAAATTTGCACTTGGACAATTCAGATCCTGTCCTTACAAATAGATGCTACAGTCTTTATCCTACATAGGACAACTGCATTGAGAAAGATTCCCTCTTTCGCCCCAGAATTTGTGACCGTCTACATCACAGCTTTTTGGGTGCAAGTAATGTCCATCCCTGCACAGGCAGATGGAGATCAACCCTATGGCTGGCATCAAGCGGGGCTGCTCCTTTTCTTAAAAACCCGTGCTTCCAGCTCCAGTAGAAAAATCCCCATCTGCTCAGACACCCCAAATGGCCAAAATCAGGCAACTGCTGAGCGCTGCCTTCCCTTAGAGACTTTACCAACAAACGTGAGCGAAATCAGGATGGGCTACCTGCATACACTCCTCCAAAAATGTATTCTGTTCAAACCCATTCCTCCCTCATCTCCTCTGACATAAGCCCATATTTCTCTGTTAACAGTTGAGGTGCTGCTAACACCCCAAGCAGGAGGGTGATCCCCTTTCAGAGCTTCAAAGTCTCAGTGAAATAACCAGCCACAGCTCAGGGTGGAAATCAACACTGGGACCAGTACCCCTCGTGGACTAAAATAGCTCTAGAATTTGCTTCAGAGCATTATTGGAATTTATCAGGTTAAACACACTAATATATCGATCCCACCAAGGACTTAAAACTTTGTACCTATACAATGCAAGAACACGTTCATTACAAATGTCATAACACAATTACAGTAAACTAACTATTACTGCATTTCTGGAGAAGGAAATTTAGGCACCCAGAGCAGCAGTGGGTTGTCAGAGAGACAAAGTACTACAGCCAAGGAAAGAACTCAGGTTTGCCCCATTTTCCAGCCTATCACAGACACATGCTCCCAAGAACCAAAGTCCTTCCACCTGAGTGTTCTGGTGACACCTCAAGCTTTGTTTTTTGTTCCCATTTTAGCATGTGTAAGCCATGAGGAGCTAAGGGGACCTGTGAGCTGCCACTTCTCTGAGAGACCGGACACTCCTGAACAGCACCTCTCAGTAGTTCAAAGCTGGCACCTTCCAGTTTCTGCCAACTTCCTTGGTTCCCAAAAGATAGTCTACAGTCCTCCTTCTAGATTGACAAGCCCACTTTTGCACTAGTCCTCTGATAAAAACAAATGGGACATCCGATGCAAAGAAACATTCATCAGTACAGCTAGGAGATGTCAGCATTGCACAAACAAGCCTTCAGCACCACATCATACGTGGAGATGAAAGCCCTGAGATCCTGTCCTCCTCTTCTAAGGTACCATTTGTATTAGTGGGACTTAAAATAGATTTTAAACATTAGCTGAAGACTTTCCTTAGTGAAAGGGGTCATCTGGGCACCTTCACAGGAGCAAACCCCCTCCTTAGAGTGACCTGAAGTTGGAAGGTTTTGTATGGGCCAACACTGGAGAGAGGACTCAATCAGAAAAGCATCCAACGTCACTGCTGGTCTTGGCAAGGTTGGATTTACTACAGCAAGGACTAGAAAGAGGATCTGCCTAGTCTGGAGGCCAGAGGTCCAAAAGGCAAGCCAAAAAGTAACTCGTTCCCTTTCCTAACAAACTGTGTTTTCAGCTGGAAGTCGCTTGGCAGCCTTCCTACCAGAGGATGCGGCAGGTCAAGACAAGGGTTCATTCCCGGCCAGGCTGAGCAGGGACACGAAACACAAGAACAGACCGCGCTTTGCAAACATGGGCTGAAACACCAGGAGGACTGCATCTGCTGGGCTGTCCTTGGACAGCAAGGGACGCTGCTGGCCAGGGCTGCCGGGCTCCAGGAAGCACCAACTTGCACTAGAGCAAGGATGGGGTAAGTACCAAGGCACGTTAGAAAAGCAGCCAAGGCAAGTCTTCAGGCACCCAGCTGCACTGCACCTGCCTTGTGAACACCTTTGGTTTCTCTTTTCTGTGAAAAATCAAACACAGTGGCATTTTATAAGAAAAATGTCACTTAAACTCCTTATTAAAGGTAATTTCCTCTCCCACCCCTTTTTCATTAGCAACACTCAAGCATTCATCAAATGATCCTGTTATTTCCAGGCAAAACGTTAGTCTTCTTATGAAGAACCTATATATTAGCACCGTCTATTGTAATAAATGTAAAAAGTTCTACCGAAAAAATCAATTCAGAAGCAAAGTGTCCCATCCACCTGAATAGGAATTTATTTAAATAAACCTCATGCACAGGGAAACCAGTAAGTGCTTGGGGAACAATGCTCATACGGGGAAAAGATGCAGCAGTAACCACATTACTTTTCCCTTCTAGGCAGTAGCTTTCCACTTAAATATTACACAGTGCACCTGCTTATTATTCTTATTACACAATATCACATTCAAATCCATGCTGCAAGCATCCCACTCATCGCCAAAAGACTTCAGGAAGGAAAAAAAATTACATTAAAGGAAAGTAATCTATAGTAGCACATTACACCACACCAATTTCAAACAGGCTGTCATTCTGATCACACCAGACGGCATTTCGACTCCAACAGTATCCTTCAGTGAAACATCCTTGTTACAGCATTATTCTCGCTATGTGGAGCCCTTTTGAAATGAATGGTACAAATTCTCTTAGTCATTTCAAAAGGACTGTGTTGCTCAGAGCACTTTAACTTTTCACATCATCTTTTCCAATAACTTGCGAAGCATTAAGGCCAAAACAGGCCATCTTTAAGGAAAGAATTAAAAATAAATAAATCAGCACCTGCCTTGGGAAGGAACTAAAGAACAGGGCTGTGAATCCCAACTCAAGGGAGCCTTATGTGCCATCCCAGATCCAGGCCAACTCAGAAAATCACTTAAGTACGTGATTAACTTTAATATGCACTTAAGTTGCTTTGACTTCCGTAGGATTTAAGCATATACTTACGTGCTTTCCTGTACAGAAATACTCCCTTAAACCAGATCCTGTTGTGTAGGGATACTGCATACACACACACGCACATGCAGCTCATGCCCTCAGGAAAGCTCTGGCTCCCCAGCCTAGCTGCAAACCAGACTGCCTTAACTTTGTGCCCACCTATGGACAACAATGTTTCACCCAGAGCTTTAAATAACCACCCTGAGGTTTGGAAGTGCTTTATCTGGGACAGGGACTTTATGAAGGGTCAGCTCTAGGTTTTAGACTTGGTAAGTGATGCAAAGGCTGATGAGACACTACAACACACTGGAGTCGCAGATCTGTCCAAGAAGAGATCTCCCTGGGCCCAGTTGCATCTGCTCTGGAACACACTGTGGACCAGCCCTAGGCTGTGCATACACAGCAGGTACCAGGAGGACCTTTCACTGGTCCCTTCTGAGCCACCACTGTGCCTGGTGGGGTATGGGTTATGGTTCAAAATGCCACAGGGTTTTGTCCACATGTACGAAGATGTACAGACCCACAACCAAGAAGCCTCTTAGCTTCAAATGGGACACCACGTTTCAACACCTCTCCATGCTACCCATGAGGAAGACAGCGATTTCCTCCCAGTCTTCCACCGCACTTCTTCACTGGGCATCTGCGACTGCTAAACTTCTATGTCATTTCTGGTGTCTCAGGTGCCTGGGGTCTTCTGTGGCCCAGGAGAGCAATATAAAGTAGACACCAGAAAAACTGGTGTATCAGGACTCCACTGGCAACCCTTTCCTCCCAGGACACTCCGTGCCAAACCCAGCAAGGTCTTGGATTCCCAGGCCAGACATTCCCAGTTCACTGTGCCATGGAGAAGGGTTATGGTGCGGTGCTGCAGCCAACCGCTCACAAAGGATCACAGTTACTGGCCCACATTATGCTCGCAGCCACCACCATGCAACCCAACATATCCCCCCGCCATGGCAGCGTTGTCTCACGTAGGCAACCGCAGAGCCAAAAGCAAGGAAAGATTCAAAAAGTGACAGCAAGCAGTCTTTAGTCCTGCCCAGCAAGGTGGGCTGAAGGACTACAGCAATGACCAAAAGGCATCTGAACCAGCCCTATCATCAAGGAGCTCTCGTGTTTCAAAACAGAACCTCAGCCAAAAAAAGCCCCTTTGCCCAACCTCTCCCCTCACCAGCTACTCTCTTGTTATTATAGTTAATTGCAAGCACATCGTTCCTTCAGCTTGTCTGATAGAAAAGAACTCCTGCTACGTAGGGGCTTGGTTTTCCCATTTTGCCCATTGCCCATTTCTGCCGCCATCATTGCCATAGTACATGTCTGACTGAGGCTGAGCTAGTGTTGTACAATACCAATGCAATGCAATAAATTATTATTATATATGTCTGCTTTGCAAACAACTAAAGCATCCATGCTGAGTGCCTGCGTGGGGGCATGCTGCTTCTCAGTGTGATCCGAAATAGCCAAGATATTAAAATCCCACAAAGAACTGAGTTTCTAATGGAAAAATTGATGGGCCAGATGTTGACACTGATGATTATTTTGCTAGCCCGGGGCAGAGCCCAAACCCCTCTAGGTTAGAGGGCCTCACCCCTTTCCTCAATGACCCACATTACAGTCTAGCTGCTCCCACATCCACCCACCCCTTGGGTTACTCACCCAGAAGAGTGATGCACACTATCCTTTCCAAGTTCTGGCCCCTCCCCTGCATTAATCATCGCTCCCAAAGCACCTGGATAAGGGATCAACAAGCTCTTCAGTGCTGAAGTTGGCATGGGAGAAGAAACACTTGGCAGTAAGACATCAAATGCTGCGTCCAGGTTTTGGATTCCACCAGCTCAATGGCTCCACACAACCTTCCATTTGAGGAAGCCCCAACTGAACAAAACTAAACCCTGCTTCAACACTCTGTTCAGCAGTGCAGGATGACTTTACATTTACATCTTGAAATTCCTCTCTCTCTTTTGGATGCCACCTGGTGAAAATAGTATTATGAGAAATCTCTGCGGATTCAAGATCTCAAGGTCTTAAGATCAAGCCCTTTGCCAGGCAGCAGGAAAGGATCATGACAGCAAACCACGTGCTCCCAGTGCACCTACAACTTCTCTGTGCCTGGGACTGGTGTCCGACTCAAACCCACACTGGCCTTTTTAAACTACTTCTCCCCAACGTGGTGAAACAGGCTTCAGGAGCAATGGAGCTGCCTGACCCATCAGCTTTGTGCCCGAAGCCAAGACCAAAGGTGCTGCTCACCAGGGCTGCTGCACGGAGGGGCACCAAGCAACATCATTACCTGCTGCAACACAACTTCAGGGCTCTTCCCCCACTCTGGGACCTCCCACACCCAGCGCAATGGGATCCTGCAGCACAGGGGCTCGCAGAGCTGGGGAGAAGTCTCGACCTGCACTCCCACACAGAGGGGTGAGGGGGTTTGAACCGAAGGGTGTCTGTGCAAGTCTTGCATTGAATACAAGACATACAGTGATGCCGAGCCTTGCTCCAACTGAAGGTTAAATGCCTGCCTTCCCCTCTCAAAACACACAGATGTCAAAATATCTGCTAAGCAGACAGATTACAGAAACAATTAGAGACCACATAGTGACTGCAGGGAGAAGGAGAGCCACCGCTGCAAGCCTGCCCCGGGGAAGTGCAGCATCCCAACGTGCCTCCCACAGGAATAAAACCAAGCACCATCCAAAAGTGAAAAGACAAGTTTACTGCCTGTGTCATTTAAATATGTATTTCTGTTATAGAAACACACTGGGAGCCTGCCTCCCTTCCTCAGCCCCCACATGGAAACACATCATCTTCCTCCAGAGCTGACAACAGAGCAAATAAGACCAGGAGTGACAAAGAGGGAGGAGGAGAGTTGCAGGGTGCTGTGACTTCCTATTTCAAAGCAACAAACTCTTTCTACCATCAAGTTCAACTGAGTATCAACAAAGGGTAAGACTTCAGAAAAATACAGGTAGTTTCAGGACCTACGGTTGTGCCAAGTCCCTTGCTTGCCTTTTCAGTATGTTAAAAAAAAAAAAAAAAAAGAATAAATTTAAAAATCAGTGGTTTTCAGTAGTTTCTTTCTCTCCTGGTTGCTGTGGGAAAGTCTTGCATAAACCATTGGAGAAACTAACTACTTTGAAACACAAAAGTGATTGCACACATCCATTTAACATGATGCAAAACTGAAAAACATGGTTCTCCCCAAATTATAGTGTGAAATTTCAATAGAAGTAGTTTTTCTTTTCTTTGAAGCCAGCACCGTCCTTTCAAGCCGTGCTTCAGTCGCCTGAATCACGTGCCCGAGACCACCAACGTGATGCAATTTCCATCTCCGAAGCTTTAGTCTTGTAGGATTTACTTGTTTAAGCTGTGAGAGATGGAAGCACATTACATACTGCTGATGGCATGCATTTGTGCGTGTGAACATAGATGAGCATGAGGTGAGATTAGGACAAGCTTGCAGGGAATTAGTCCAGTAGGTTATTTATTCCATGACAGCACAGATTAAAAGGGCTGACTGTTCCTTTGGCCTCACGAGCACTCACGTGAGTTATCAAGCACGTTTCATATTGGAGGGAAGAGGAGGAGATGTTATCATCCAGGTAAATATCTCAATAAATAAACAGTTGGTGCATCCAATGAACAGAACTTTGCATGGGATTAGCATGACACCCACCTCCCAGGATCCCGAAATGCCTTACAAAGAAATGCTCTTTTTAAGCCTCCCTGGGGTGGGTGGGCTGGATCAGTCCCAGCTGACAGGCAGATATGTTGAGTCAGAGGGACCGACTCCACAACCCACAATCTCAGGGTCCTCAGGCAGGACCAGCCTTGCCCAGTATGCTCCACTTCAGCAGCATCACCCGCAATCGAGGCCTCCCAGTCCCACCCCGGTGCGGACAAGCGCCTTGCTCGTGCCCTGTCCTACTGGACCAGGCTTCACCGAGGCTCTCGAAGGATTTAGTAGTAGAAACCAGGCGGCCTCATTCCTACTGACCCATTCTCACTGTAACATATTTCTCATTTCCGAGCGACTGGCTGTTCTCTCTCAGTTCTGGTTAATATTATTTGTGTTTTAATGCTTTCTAGGAACCATTCCAGCTTTACATCACAACAAATACCACTCAGTAGGGGAAACACTGAATCTGCCTGGCCGTGCTTTGGGTACTTTGCTTTAGGAACTGGTCCAGGCAGTCACATAAACAGCAGTGCCTGCCCCACGGCCAGAGCTCTCCTCCCACACACACAGCCCCACTGGGGACGTGGCCCATAGGTCTGAAGGTGGCTTTCACCAAAGCTGAATTCTGGAGCTCCTCCAGAAATCCTCTAAGGAGCGTGAGCAAGCAAAATAAAGAGAAACCCACAAAAGCTTGAGATCAAAGGACTCTTTGGGTTCCTTTTCTTTGCAGACACATTGGGTATTTCCCATTTTCTTCCTCTTGGTCGCACCAGCAGCAGGTCTTTCCGCAGCCATCACTGCCATAGTACGTGTCTGACTGAGGCTGAGCTAGTGTTGTACAACACCCAGGAGGAGGTTTCCACAGCACCACTTCCCAGAAGGGGAAGCTGAGGCATGGAGAAGCATGAGAGGTGCTTTTCCAAACTTCAAGAATCAATTCACTTGTGACTGGTACTAACCTTGAGCCTGGCCTTTTTAACTTACAAATTTTCACCCCACCAAAACACAACAACAGTCACACTGGTCTTCTGGGAAGCACTGAAGAGGCCCAAAATTACACAAGGAATCGGTGACAGAGCTGAAAACAGCAATATGGGATTTTGTGGGTTCACAACCCAACTTACCCTATAAAATATTTCTCCATCTCTCGAGGGTATCTGTTTTATAGGATTCCTAGGATTTTATACACAAAGGGCACCCAGGACAAACAAAACAAAAACAGCCCTTGCCTGGAGCCAGGTGGACTCTCACAAGGACAGGTACGAATGGTTTAGTGCCCCAGGAGGGACAGCGCAGGGCACAAGGTTTGGTCCTATTAAAACATATGAATTGTCATCTCTTCTCCTCTCCTTCCACCTGCCTCGAAAGAGGCCCACCTTTGTAGAAAGAAAGCAGGCCTCCGGGTAGGAGAGCTCCTGGGCAGGACGGACCAAGCCCTGCACGGACCATGCTTCATGTCCAGCTCCCATCCTGGGACCACAGAGGACCCCAGCAATGCTGCAGCAGCACCACATCTCCTCGCTTCCCCGGAGCCCCAGCGCACAGATCTGACCTGTGCATGTCACTGCACAGCCTGACAGCATGCCTAAAACTAGAGCAGAGCCATTGCTTCAGCCCATAATACACATTTGGTTTTAAATCAGCCCAGAGCAGAGGCACTTTAGGGTGACATCCAAACCAGGTGGCAGTGTGCCAGGTCCCTAGGGTGCTGACACAGTYACACACGGCTGGGATTTGAGGTACAGATGAAGTGCCCAAAGGAGCTGGAACTTCTTGCTGTTTCATGAAGGGCTTTGGGACAAATGGCAAAAAAAATGGGATAATTCCAAAGTTTCCAGGGCAGCAAGCAACTATGTTCACAGTCTAATCCACACCTACTGCCCTGGGTGYTGGGGAGGCCACACTGCTTCTGACAATCTCAACATGGCAGTTCCCAACAACCCACTTGCCCTGAACTTCTTCGTTACCGTAAGTATCGCTTTTATTCATAGTGCAACTCGGGGGGTCTTCCCAATGAAGAATACAATACACAGACCAGTTGCACTTCACACTTCACTGCAGCTTTCAAGTGTGTGGCCTCTAATCAATCCAACCAGGACTGTTGTACCCTGCCCTGATACGGAGGCTTAGGGGAAAGGATTTCAGATATCACTGTGAGTCCTCCCACTCCGTCACCTCCTGAAGAGCTACCACCACTTGCCTTTTAGAGATGGTATCACAAGCAGGAAGGGATGGTGCAAACTGACTCTTCCACAGCCATTTCCCATGGCCTCCATCCCCACTGTACTGGAGCACTTTCTGAGGATGGCAGGACAGCTCAGATCCCTTGCTTGTCATCCATGGAGTCACAAACCCATGAGGAACCATCATACTGGTGCACACCCAACCCAAATCATCAGACATCACCTACCTAGACACAGCCAACAGGACACAACATTTCACTCATTTTCATACGAATATCATACTAACAGAGTCAATCCCTGGTATCTTCATCCACTACCCTGCTGCAGAGGCACTGATCACTCCAGACCCTTTTTGCCACCACATCATGCTAGGAGCTTGCACTGAACTGCTCATTGACACACACCTCAAAACTCCTTTTCAGAGCCACTTCTTTACAGGCCATAACTCCCACCAAGGTTTTAACTCCCACTCGTCCCTTCCTTCCCATCCTCATGTCCAACTCATGAAACTCATGCTTTACAGCAGCCAGAACGACCTTCAGGTCTGCCTCCTGCCAGAGGAAGAGCTGTTCACCCAGAGGAATGTTTTGTTCCAGCCCAGGCTGCTTATGGAAGGCTTTTTGGAGCGATGTTTCTCTTCGCAGCACACACCCTGCTCAGGTCAGGAGGAAGCAGGTAGGAGAGGTGAGCACCTGTCAGGCACATCCACCACGGACGTCTGGGTGCTGCTCCTTCCCGATGCAAGTTTGCACTGGAAGCTCAAACCAGACCCCAACCAAGTTCAGCTGTTGGCATAGAGTGGCTTTATCCTTGCACCAGTTTGAGCCGAAAGAACTCACTTCACCTTCTTTCGTGCAAGAAGCTGTTTCCTCCGCTGAGCAGGGATGTAACCAGGTCAACAAAGACTTATAGGTCAGCTCCTCACCTGCAATTCTACCTCTTGTTTGCAGTTTGTGCATTATTTACTCTCACAAAGAGGAAGCAAAAGAAAACAAAAAAACAAGAAAGAGAGAGAACCCAATCAAGGAGATCTGCTCTTTGGGACAGGCAGGACAAGCTCAAAAGGGGAATATTCACTGTCACCAGTCAGCCCCAGGGAGGGGAGAGGAGAGGGGGAGCTCAGGGTTACGCCACGTTAATTATTTACCCACAGATTTTCTCAGGAACTGGTAACCCACACCCAGCATCTCAGGAGCACGTCCACAGGGTGCAGGCAATGAGGAAATCTGGGAGGGAGAAGAGGAGGAGATACCTTAAACCAGGAGGAAAGCGTTAAGAGTTTCAGGCCAGGGATTGTCAACCAGACGGAATTACCCAGTTACACAGCTGAGAGGAGGAGAAGCGTAAAAAACCCAAGGAAGGCAGAGCACTGGCAGGTTCCCAAAATACACAAAGCACAGACAACAGGCACAACCAACCAAGGGCATTACATTAAAATACTGGGCATTACACAGCATCCACCAACATTAAAAAAAAAAAAAAAAAAAAAAAAGTCCTCAAGAAACTTAATCTACCTCTTCCCAGCAAACCCACACAGTGCCGTAGAGCAGCAGAGAGCATCTGAGCTCTGGCCAGCACCTGGAGGTCTCCCATCAATTTATTCCCCAGGAGAACTCTGCTTATCTCCCACCACCAAGAACATTTGTGCGTGATTTTCAGTTAATATTTTGGTGTTCTGGAGGGGAGGGAGCTGTGTGTTGTACTGTTTTTCTTAAAACAAAGAGGAACTAGAAAGTTCAGATTCTGGAGAGGGCTGTGGGGTTTACCGGGGGCGGGGGGGAAGGTGTTTAGGAGTTATTTTTTGTCAAAAACAGGACGTGCTTTTTCCTGTTTCTTTCTAAATTCCCCACACACACAGAAAACACTTCCCATTTTCCACCCAAGCGCTAGTTTTGAACCCTGCACAGGAGCAGCCTCTGCTCCACCAGTGATGGTGGGAGCACTTTGACAGGCTTGCACTACCCCAGCATTTGCAATGCCCTCCTTCCAAACTCCAAATAAATCCCCTGCTCATGTTAACATTTATTTTCTTCCATCAAATTAACCATTTCTCCCCCTCTTATGTATTACTAACCGGTGGACTGAATCAACACATCTCAGTTTTGGGAGGAGGAACTATTTACACCGCCTTGTTTTCACACCAGAACCACTGACTGTGCCATGTCCAGCCCCAGCACGTCACTCCCCTCCGCTCCTTCCTGGGCCAGTCCAGCTCCCAAGCATTGTTTTTGTGTAGGTCCTACAATCCCACCCACCACACAATGTAGTAAATGCTTGCTTAGACCTTTTGGTTAGTTGTTTTTTTTTTCTTTAACCAAGTGACATTTTTCAAACCAGATGACTTTTTCCACTTTAAATGTTAACAAGAGAGTGTGGGGGGGAAATGGTGAGGAAACTAATCAGTTCATCTTTCTCTTCTAGTTTGATGCAACACTTACCCTCGTATGCAGTAGCAGCACTTTTCAAATATATTTCTTTCACCAAAATGTTTAAATACTGCAGAGAAATTATCTACTAAGATGGTTGGCCTATACATTCTCTCTTTTCTACCACTTTTCAATCAGCATTTCTGAATGCATTAGAAATAGCTGTTCTCTTATGTCTTTTACCAAGCTTCTTCACATCGTATACAGCGTCCCTCCTGCTTTCAAACGCCACAAGGCGCAGAGCAGCTCAGGCATCAGGAACACACACCAGACGAATCCTCTAAAGCCACTTCAGGCTAATACACAGGAATCAGGAGTGCAAGGTTTAGGACCAAAGTTTTTAATTTATAAAGGCTCTCGTGTTGTCAACAAAAGTCAGCCACAAACCCAACGAAGATAGCAGCACTTGGAGATTATCATGCCACATCACCTCCTCAACCTACTGGAGCATCAGCAAACATTTGACACAAGACAAAGGTAATTTTTGTCCCCTCCCAGACATGCTAATGACCTCATCTGTTTTATATACCCGCATAGCAATTTGCTCTCACCCACTGGCATGTCTGTCCGTTGGCTGCCAAGAGCATCCCAGCTCCTCAGCACTGCCCTCCTTCCAGCAGGAAGGTGTGGAACAGGCACCCTCCCTGATGGTTAATCTAAGCGGAAACCCAGCCTGTACGTTTCTGTTACTGTTTAACCAGCACCTTGCCTTCTGGACCAAGGTCCGGTACCCAAAAGCAAGGATTTGCTGTCACTTGTGTTCCAGCAAACGCTTTTTCATAAAGGAAAGGAACAAGGAGGAGAGGATCCCCCATCACTAGTAAGGAAAGCCACTAGCTCTCCACCAGTGCACCCTACCGTGGTCACTGGGCTTGCAGGAACAGGAGATGGGGACAAGCAGTTTGACTGTTGACATTGGGTACCATGGAAATTCAGCTTTACCTTTCCCCTTCAGTCCTGCTCTGTCCCTTTGCAAAAGAAAAAAAAAAAAAAATATATATACGGGGGAAAAAGCGCACTGGAGGTGCCACACCACTTGTGCAAGATGAGTGGCAGGCCCTGCCGCGGCACCCAGGTGTGGCGGAGGGAAGAGGAAGCTTTGCCACTGATCCAACCGATCCCTCTGATCCGAATGCCAACACGTGAGCGGGCAATTAGCCCAGTTACGGATCTCACGCCATTCGGCTCCGCTTTCTCCGGGGAAACGTGAGATGGGGGGATGCAAGCATGTTACCAGAGAAGCAATGGCAGTTGCGTAACGCTACACTAAACAGGAGACAGGAGGGGTTACACAGCACCGTGGGAAAGCAAAACCCAATCTCAACATCCCCTGCTGCCCTGACAGTCTGTAAGGACGGGCCATTTCACAAGCCCAGGCTCTGCTGCAGAGGATCAACCACCCCTCCAGCACCGCCTGCTCCCCTGGCCACCAGCTCCACGAGGGCTCCTCACCAGCCAAGAGGCCCATGACCGCTCACAATGTCACACTGCCCACCCAGAAAGGCAATGCTGAAATCTACCCCTGTTTTCCATGAGCTAAGCGAAACAGCTTAAATATTACCCAGCGCTGCCCACCCTTGTGATGGGTAAATGCTTTTGGGATCAGGGGGACATCTTTATTTAAATGGCATCTGTATGGCAGGTGGAACATCAGCTTCATCATCCAATTCATTTGTGTCAATCCCTTATGCAACCGGGTGCAAGTATGCCCCGTCACTCACCCGGCCTGCTCATGCAAAAGGACTATGTGCCAAGCCAGGGCATGGAAGGCAAGCACGCTGACCCTTCTATTAAAATCAGCATCATCCAGCTTTTTATAGAAAACAGCTGATCTCCTAAGGACTCCCTGTTACCATAAAACGAATTGCAAAAATTTCAGGGCCAGCCACATAGCTTGGGATCTGCCCGCCCAGGTAGGTAGCGACTTCAAAACACAAAAAGCTAGCTGAAAAGATGCCCAGTGCAGATCACCTTATTTCAGGAAGAACAGAGCTTTTTTCCCCTCCGTGTTTTCGCTTACTCCACCTTCCAAAATAGCCTGAACTAAGTCAAAAAAGGCATGTTCATTTTGGAATGAAGCAGCACGCACATGGAGCACTCGCAGAAGAGCTGTGGCAGAACAACTTGTTCCTCAATAGCTATTCTGAACCACGGCTCAGTAACAGATCCAGAGTACATCTCCATAAACGAGACGTTGTGTTGATCTGACAACCCAGTTAAAGTGGTGGGTAGAAGCTTAAAACCTTCACAAAAGCATAAGCTCTCACTGACAATTCCCTTGAACTAAGGACACACCAACCCAAGAAAAATCAGACATTGTTCGCTTCTTTTCTAGAGACTTGCTTTCCAGCCTCAAGTGTTCACAAATTATCAGTCCAGCCTCGAAGTTAGTAAGACTGCCTTAAAAACTAACACCATAAAAAATTAGTGTGTTTAAAGTTTTCCCCCTGTTGGCACTCTGTATAGAGAGCCCTTTTCCCAAAGCTTTCCTACACAACCACGAGGCCCAGAACCTTAACTTTATTTTAAATGAAAGATTAGATATTAAAGGAAATTACAGATTTGAGGGAGCAGGGGCTATAAAAGACTTGATATAGGGCAGAGCTTACAAGATCACAATCAATAGAAATCACTGAACATCTTGAACATTAAAGCTAAGACACTGAACATCTCAAACTAAAAGTCTGTTTTGCTTGGTACTATTATTTGTGATTGCAAGGTCCCAGATCAAGAAGTGCTTCAGAAGAATGACCTTTATCCTCGCTGCTTTCACACAGGCTGAACACTGCCTTTCTGAAGGGAGACAATTTCCTGAAATACACTGTCAGTATTTTTCTTTTCTTATTTCCCCCCCCCCTTCAAAATTTCACACAGCATTACAAGCACTAGTTAACGCAATCCCTTTCTGCATGCTCCGTTTCACTGTCAGGCTCTCAGTATCCAGGTCTCTGGCATAGTGGGAAAATCTTTAGGAAGTGACATTTAAACAAAATAAACTGCCGAAATTTTTCCCCCAAAAGGTTTCACAGGCTTAGGGTTTTATACAATAGCTTGTTTTTACAAAATGTAAATTCAGGATCCAGTTTAAATCGGTGTCTTGTTACAGCCACCCTGCCTAAAACATGCACTTACTTCCTTTTCAGCAACGTGAATTTGTTCACCATGGCCAACTCATACCACATCCATATATTAGATAAATATGCACACACACACACACGTGTATATATATATATATATATATAGGCGGGTGCTGTCTCATCTGGAGCTAGCTATGACCGACACAAGGCTCATTCAGCCAGAAGGAGGGTTACTAAAGCGTTATCTGCACTCAAAGCGGTTTAGTGTTACTGGGCTGAAAAGGAAATAGAGAGACATCCTGTTTATAGGCTGTAGAGCCCCAATGGATAAACAAGCGCACCTCAGTTAAAAGCAGAGTAGGGGGAGAAAAAAAAAGCAGAAAGAGACACTTAGCGGGTATCAGGATAATGAAATACCAGCTAAGATGCATGCCTGGCAGCACAACCCAAGGCTGCCGGGCGGCCCCACGTGCTGCGGGGCTGCAGAATGTACAGAATGTGCCGCCATGCCAGGGCTGCCGGCTCCTCTGACCCAGCCGCGGCCAGACCCTGCTCGTCTTTCACCCCGATGCTGGGCCACTTCCTGGCACCCGGTGAGGCGACACCGGAGCTATTTTTCCACCCCCCTCCTCTCCGTTCTCCCAACACACGCCCACGCTGCCGAAGCTTTCTATGTATTTTGCTTTTCATCCGCCGGCAGGGCTGCGCCATGGATGCTCGGGGTTTTGGCAAGGTCAGAGCGGGAAGGGCATCGTGCAAGGTCAGGGCTTGCTGCAGCCGTGCCTCTYTGCTAGTGACGCGGGGAAGCTGATAGCCTTCCCTTGGCATCCATGGCTGGCCAGGGCAGAGGTAGACCCTGGGCTGGATGGATGTGGTCTGAACCGAGCTGGTGTCGCTGCTCTAARCCCAATCCCCAGCTACAGCAGGGAAGAGACAGCCCCAAGACATGTCCCTCCCACTCCTCTCCTGTCAGGAAAACACCGAAGGTCCATCTCCAGGTTAGAGGGAGGTACCAGGCTTAATATCCTTTGAATTATCACTTGCATACGTTGGCCCGGCAACAGTGAGTGGGTCCAGGCTAGAACTGTGGGATGGATACAAGAAACAGGAGATCTACAGAAAAACCCTACAAACACCCCTCTGCTTCTGACATTAATGATGGACTGAACAAAGTGATAGAAAAAGTTGAGGTTCTACCTTGGTCCAGATCCAACAGTCCCTTGTGCCTCCAGTGAGCATAAACCCACAATACCCTTCTGCTCTTGGGCTGCCCTTGAATGGGAAGCAGAAACCCTCTGGCCATTCAACACCTTCCCAAGCACCAATGTTATGGCAATGGTGACTCAGTAGGCCAGTTCCGTGGAGCTACAGGCTACCTCCAGCCTCTACAGCAAACCTTCCCTCAATAACACCGCAATTCTGCAAAGAGCTAACAGACAAGGATGCCTGGCCAGTGTTGACAACACCCTACCAAGCCATAGGCAAACTGGACAGGGAACATGGCACACCTGCCAGGCTCAGACAAGTAACAAGACCACAGGGACTCTTCCTACCTCGTAAGAAGAGCTGACTGCTCCCTACCTCTTCATAAGAAGAGTTGACTGCTTCTAATCCCACTTTCCACACTTCTGCTGCTCCACTGATCATTTTTTCCCCTCACCAGTGAACGTGGGAGATGGACCCACATCCAAAGCCTCCATCCTCACCCACCAACACAGAAGAGAAAGTTTTGGCTCCCCTGTTTTCGGTTACAGGACAAGCATCCCACCCCAGCACACAGAGGAGGATTTGAACAGAGCATCAATACCTCGCAGGATAACCCRAAACAAGAGACCCAGGTCAAGATTCAGGTGTGACTTCTCGCATCTCTGTTGCCTTTTTGTTTTTTACTGCCTTACTTTCTTTACAGGCCCAGGAACTCTCTGCAATGGAGGTACAAACCCTAACACGTTCTCCAGCCCTTCCACTCTGAAAGACTCCACCCAAACCCGGTCCAAAGCATGAGCAACGGAGAATTACCCCTGCATGTACAAGCAGAGCTTGCTGACGGCGCCAGCATTCACCCTCTGAGCACTTCCATAACATGGCTGGCACAGCCAGTGCTTCACAACCACCACAAAAACCCCACAGCTCTGCAAGGACACACAAAAATGGGACTTGCCCACACTCTGACAGGTCCTGGGGATGAGGCAGCACTGCCAGGTCCTCGGCCGATGAACAGAGGCCYGGAGAACCTGAAAGCTACTCCCAAAAGAAAGTCCTGAGCAAGTCATTTCTCATTTGTTTCCTATCCTACTCTTTGTCTCGTGCAACCGAGACAGGTCTGACTCATACCAGGTTTCCGCAGGGCCTGACACAACAGGTCAACGGACTCGCCTTGAAATAAAACAACAGCAAGCATGAGGTGACTGTGTCTTGGCCAAGAAGGACCCAAATTCAAGACAGCCCTCAGAGGCACAACTCCAAGGTAAATAATTGTTAATGAACTCCTTGCTCATCAGCTCTGTGTAGTCCTCAAGCTTTTATTTTGCCTTCCTTCCAGCTGGAAAGAAAGTTCATTGAGAATGAAAGCTAGTGACTCGCAGGGAGGAGTGACAGATGCTGCCTGCCTGCATGTGTGAAAAAATTCTGACAGGCAGAAATAACACACCTCACATGTCTTATGGTGGCAGTGAAGCAATAAATAACCTAATAGACTACTAAGGCTCATAGTAATAATGTTGTGCTCCCTTTTCAGAAACCACTCCCCACGCCGGATGACATCTGCCATGGTATAGATGTTCCTGGAACAGGGAGATATTTTTAAATCTCTCAATGTGGCACAAAACTGTGAGTGTATCAGCCAAAATACCAGCCACCATAGCGTTTATATATAGCCTTGCACATACCATCTATAGATGGGAACATAGACAGATACGTGGTATCTAGCAGCATTACAAACAGACATTCTTCTGCTGGTCTTGAAGCACTTGAGAAGAAACTTCCCAGCCAGCAGCTCTGCCCATGTTGCCCTGCCCCATGCATCTCTCCATCAGCTCTGGCTCCTCAAGTGTGTTAAGTACTGCGTCTCAATTCTCAAGGATCATCAGAAGTCTGTCGCTCCACCTCCCCATGTGTCCCCTCTGCTACAGGGCACTGGAGTGCTGGTGATCGGGTTTCCCCATACCCCTGAGCACCCCTCTGTACACACACCTTCCAAACCAGAACCAATGGGCCCCAAAACTTCCTCCTTCCTTGCTGAGACAGGTCCTGAGAAGGGGTGAGAAGATCTTCAAGGCAGTCCAATTCACTCAGGGACGCCTCCATCTGACACGTGCAAACCCTAGGTATGGTTCCCATTAGAGACAGGAACAAAGAGCTGCTCGTAACAACAGAAAAGGATCTGAAAGCTCAAAACTAGCAATAGCTCCCCGTGGAGCACCTGTAATCACTTCCCAGGAACTCTACTGGCACCCATGTTACTGCAGGGCCAGGGCAGGGGGAGAAAAAAAAGGCCTGAGATAGTGCAATACATTTTCTCACGAGCGTCAAACGTGCATCAGCATTTCAAACAAAGCGCTGCAGCCTTCAGAACCAGCTTGATGTTTAAGCTCTTGATACAGTTATCTGCCTAATAATAACCCCAAAGAGCACTCCTTGTCTGGCTGCCTGCCAGACCACATGCAGCCTCTCTGCCCGTTTTTGTTTGTGTTTGGGTTTTTTTGTTGTTGGTTGTTTTTTTTTTTGTTTTGTTTTGGTTTTTTTTTTTTTTTTTTTTTTTTTTTTTTATACTTTGTCAGACATGGAAATGTTGACTCTAAGAAATTCAGCCTCTTCCGTGAAACAGATTGGCTGAGACTTTTTTTGTTGTTGTTGAGGAAACCATGATTTGGGGCCCAGGGAGGGGAGGCAAAGGGGAAAACTCATGTATTTTGCCTTCACGTGTGCTTTATTTTCTCCTCTGTCAGGAAACAGCGAGAAAGGATCTGACCCAGTTGCTGTCAGCTGCATTGGAAGTGATTGTATCAGCTCCACCTGCTTAATGTGGGTATTCAAGACTGCAAGGACAATGATTTGGAGACAAATCAGCAGCGACTGGTGCGTTCGAGGGACAAATGCAACACACTTGTGCATGACACACACGATCCACATAGCGGGACAGTCTCAAGGGTGGGAGGAGGAAGGAAAGCGGGGAGGGACGGCTGAACATCTCCATGTGTTTGTCTGGGGAAAAAGAGRTATTACAAGGAGATTGCAGCTTGTTCAAACATTTCAGAGTTTGCTCCACATTAATTCCAGCACTTGGGAGCAACAAAAGAACTGCGCCGAGAGATCCAGCAGCTACGGCTCGGGGAGGAACATCATGTCTGTGTCAAGCTTTCAAAGCCTTATAAATTGCKAGGAGTTCAACACTGTTCCTTTATATTCAGAGAAGAACAGCCTTGACAGAGCAGGCTGTCAGGTACCATGCTTTGCCATTTACACCTGCTATGGATCCAGCCCTGTGCACCACTGAGCTCAGCTATGGTGTAGCCCCACTGAAGCAGGTCCTGCAGACTATTCCTCATAGCTGGTCTACTTGTGAAAGCGCTACCAAAATAACAAAGGAGCCTCCAATGAGCACGTGGTCAATGGTACGGGGTTGAGCAACTGCTGCTGAAGCACCACAAAGGCACTTAAATGGTGTTTTTAAAAGGAAAAGATAAAAGGAAAAAGGTGAAAAGTGTACCTTCGCATATTCCAGCACAAGCAGAAAGCCCCGGGTCACTGCTGTAGCTAACCAGGAGGGCGACGGCAGTGCTTGCTGCACTCTTTTAAGCTCAGCAAGGCTGTTCAGAGCCGGTGCCCTGCTGTCACCGCTCAGCACAGCGCTCCGAAACATCCTCATACCTTTTTTTTTTTTTTTTTTAAAATCAAATTAACTATACACAAACAGCATCGTGTCCACAGCAGGCTGCTGGTATGACATCCATACCGCCAGTAAGACCCTGTGAAGTTTTAATGGGCAGGTCACACCCGCAAAGATTTTTGTCACCGCCTGTTCTGCCTCCACCACATACCCTGTTCCCCAGCGGTTTTATTCCAACAACTTCACGGGCTTTCACCAGCAAAGCTGCTCAGAGACAGCAGCCTGCTCGCAGACTGCTTACAGCTCAAATAGAAAAGCCCTTTAGCCCATTCTGCACCTTATTCCTCTGGGATTAGAGTAAATAATTACATCCTGATATCTGTCCGAAGCCCTGAGAAATGCCAGTGTGCTATACCTGCCCCTCTCAACTGCTGTATATACTTAAATGTATGTACTTAAACATATATACCCATATACACACACAATGATGCCAAATGACGCTCCACCAAAACAAGCAACGTCAGGCATCGGACCCTTGTGACCCAAATGAGTGAGTTTTTGTATGAATTTATCACTTTTGACCCCACACAATCAGGGAGGTGGGAGCAAGCCAGGAACGAAGGAAGACATCGCCCTTTGCAAACACCTAACGAGCCTAAATGAAAACGCCGAGCCCAGCAACTTCAGTCATCCCCCCAACACACCCYGCTGGGGCAGGCGGTTAGAGATGAAAAAGACCCACCGGGAAAGCTCTTCCGTGGGAGCTGATATTTCAGCTATTAAATAAGTTTCTGTTTAAACAGACATTAATTGCATACACTCAGGAATTTCTCGGTTTTGCCACTTAAAAAAACACCCAAAGCCACTTGGAGGCTTTTCCTTTTTTCTCTCCCGCCTTTATTTGCTCAGTAGAGACATTTGTGATCCCATAACATTCAGTTTCTGCGACAGCAGCTTCGAGGCAGAGCAGCAGCTAACTAGAGAACTCACCGGGGACTGCCAAGCATCCTGGATCCTGCCCCTGCCATCACGGCACACCACAATGCAGAACCCCGCATCGCCCGACTCCTCTCAAGACCTCCTAGTCCAGGATGAAGCGGAAGATGCCGTTGGTGCTGTYTGTACTAACAGATAACATTATCAGGAGTGAGTGCCCATGAACTCAGCCACCTCCCTCGCAGGTTGAATTTGTCCCAGCAAAACCCTACCTGTTAGCAGTGAGGTTTGTTTATTAAAGCAGTGTTGCAAGTTTACCAGCAGATCAAGGCCTTGCTCGTGGTGGGTGGAAGATGTGCTATAACCGCAAATACTTTGCAGCCTTTTGAAGAGGCCGTTGAGGTCAGCCCAGTGATACTTCCCATCCCATTCGCAGGCACAYGGCACTTGCCATGCCAGGTGAGAGCGGCAGATGGGTACCACCTGATGGAAAGTGCCCTGGAGGACAGCATCCTCCTGTGCACTGGCACAATTATGGCTAGCTGCTACAGTAGGRCTGCCCATAAAGGTGCCCCTGAAGATCCCAGGAAGAAGGACAGGACAAAGGGAGTCAGGAAACCTGGATCAATTCTTGGCCTTGCCATATATGTACATTCACATGCATACATACTAATGCTTATATACATCCGTGCACATCTGTGTTGCTTTGGGCAAGACCCTTAGCCTCGCTCCCTTACTAGTCAGTAAATGGAGGGTAATATCACTGCCCTAAACATACTTCAAAACCCAAGGACTATGTAAACACCTGCAGGCAAGAGAAAGCCCAGCATCTCCATCTCCACCCCATCACTGCAAACAGCAAGAAACTTGAGCAAGGACGCAYCACTGAAACGTCTCGTCAGCCCAAGGGAGCGATCTGTGGCACCAGCCCAAAGAGGTTGCTGGCAGATATCCCACGATACTTTCTATTATGTCCCTTTATATTGCCTTATGCCTTGCACATTYGTTGGCCTCCCTCCCAAAGAGGAAGGCTGGGAGTGACTCCTCTCGTCAAACAGGTCTGCTCCATGCCTCGAGCAACGTGAAATCCCCTGAGACCAACCAGGAATCTCTTTCGCCTCTGAAAGCAGGTCATCTCCACCACACTCAACCTCAGCCCATCCAGAAAGTAAGGTCTGAACCAAAACTCAGACACCCTTTTGCTGGGCTGGCTATGCCACCGACCTACATGCACCAAGAGACACCACCACTAAGTCTAGCAAAGCAGCCTCTGCAGCATCTCACAGAAGGGGGGGTGGGAGAGGGGAGTCATTTTTGGCAATGAAAATGTAATGGAACATTTTGTATCGATCTATTGTGGAATGAGTCATTTTTAGAGTGACTYGCCTCCTCTTCCCCTCGCTTCCCCACCCCCAAATTATGGACTGCAAGAAATGAGCCGAGATAATGGGCAATTTCAGATGTTCTAAACTCAGGTTTTTCTCCTGCTGGAACAGCGTGCCACAACAGTAGATGGACTGAGCTCCAGAGGAGATGCCCTTCATGTTCCCACGCCTTTTACCGGCTACAAAGAAGTTGTGTCTAACTAATGGGTAATTAGGAAAGGACTAGAAGGATGGGGGGGGGACTGCTTTGGAGAGAAAATGAGGAACAAGAAGGAAGATCTGGAAAGCACCAGCAGTGAAAGGAGACCCAAAAAACAGACGGGAATCAGACATGAGCCCCAAAAAAAGATAAGCAAGCTGGAGGGGGATCAAATTGGGGAAGAAAAGGGTCTAGGTGAAGCTACTACTGCTGCTTCAGGAGAACTCTGTGGAATTTCCAGTCTACAGGCACTTGCCAGAGTATAAATGCCAAACATCAAGGATAACCACTTCCAAAAAGAGGGGGGGTGCGGAATCAGAGAAAGGGAAAAAAGGCTGGTGACAGTAAATTCTTCCTCAACACCTTCAGTCCTTAGGGATGAAACAAAACCCCTAAGGAAGCTATGGAAGTCCCAACGTCTTTTTAGGGAACTGAAAGCTGCATACATAGGAACCAAATGACCAGTGTGCTTTCCCACCTCAGTTCCATGGAAGTTAATGCACAAGGACCTTTGTGCAAAGATTACTGCTCTTTTACTGGGGAGTGGGTATGGCACAACATAAACCACTGATCCCACCCATATCTCATCAGATGTCACTGAAGTGCARCCTGCTGCATTCAAAAACCTACCCATACCATATACATTGATATTAAGAATATATATATATATACACACACACACACACAAGCCAATCTCTGATTCACCGTCTAAGTCGCTCTAGAGRACTAACTTTGATGGCATTAAGCAGAAGGTGGCAAGTTACTTATGCACTTGCCTATTAAGGTTTGGCAATGGTRCACACACAGGATTGCATGGCGTGTAACCACCCAGCACCCCACCAGACACACGGGGCATTTGAGCCCAGCCAAGAGATCTTCCAGCACTGGACTTCAGCCAGGACCAGTACTCTCCATTCAGAGAAGAAACTGGTACTTCATACACTGGGAGATGACTAATCCCAGTAGCTGAGTTACAGCATAGCTTTTAACACACGATGAAGAGACGTTAAGGTCATCTCGACTCTCATCTACAGCATCCCACAGTATCCCCTCCCACAGCTGACTCGTTGCTCTTTTTTTCCTCCTACTTCTTTTCTCGCTTTCTACCTTCTCCTTCAACCTTATCTCCTTTCAGGTCTTCTCACCTCCTTCCATACCCATTTACCCTCCTCTGTCTATCCGCTCCTCCAGCACCTTAAACACCCTTCTCACCACCCACAACTCCCACCTCAGAAGTCCTTTTCTTCTAGGAATCCACTTTATCTGGATTTCTATCTCCAGCAATCACCCATTCCTTCCCTTCCCCGGCCCTCAAGTGCATATTTGTCTGCCTGGGATTGCAGACACTTTAGGACAAGGACTGTCTTCTCCACTTGTAAAGCCCAGTATACGTTTATGGGGCGGGTAAATGATAAATAAGCAGTCTCAGCATTTCAGGGTAACTCAGCATGGGCTCCCTCCACCAAGCTGCCCTTGGTGTTTGCCTTCCCTCCACTGCAAACTAATCTACTGGTAAGACTTTTTCTTCCTTATCTCTCAGTTACAAGGTTATCACTTAAATTTATCAGCATTCTTCAAAAAATAGTTGAGAGGAAGGTAGGGAAACAAAGGGCCTTTACCAGTGCTGCTCACCCATAAGCTCAAACCCCGAGATGTAGAGGAGCTTGTGGGAGCACCACATGCACTAGGGAGGGCAGAACATGGCCAGAAATAACTCACTGGGATTATTTCAAACTCCGCATGCCTCATTTCTATTCAGTTTTCAGTGGGTTTCTGGATGAGCAGACACACACAGCTGTTTGCTGGGGGAGCATCTAYCAAATCTACATTGACTTCCACCAGCCAGGTGTGTCTCTCCCTTTGGAAGGAGGTTGGAATAGAGGCAAGTGGGCTGTTGAAATGGAAAGCTGGGGTAAGGAAAAAAGAAGTTATGAAGAAAATATTACCCACAACACATGGGGCATCAAGAGTTGGCTAAGAGGCAGCCCATGCTCCGAGGAGGGGGAAAAAAAAAAAAAAAAAAACACAACACAAAAAACACACAAAAAAAACCCAAACACAAAACAGTGAAGGCAAAAACCCCCGTCCATGTCAGGGCTGAGCCAACGCATCAAAGCAGCTGGCTGTTTGGCAACAACGCCCATGCATGATGGGGGATTTGCATAGAGGGAGTAGCACTTCTCAGGAATCAATGTGATAAAATGCTCATTCAACCAAAAAAAATAAAAAAAGAAGGCGGCAAGAATACTTGCTAGACAGTTCACAGAGTTGATGCCATCAGCTGTTCCTTATCTCATGAGAACCTTAGTTGTCTGGGGTTTCCTAACACCCCAAGTTGCTGCTCTCTGGCGCCCTGCACTCCTCCACCACGTGGACTTCACCCCCTGCCTCTCCCTACACACCAGCCCCTCACTTACACGAGGACATCGCCTCGGTCACTTCAAAACCACCCACCTCCAGTGCCCTTCCAGCTTTCAGAAATTCTTCAGCGGGAGCATGCTCAAAAGCCATGTCCTCCTCTGTCCCTAAAGCCTTAACAGCCTCTACGAGATTATCTGATGTAGCTTTCTTACACTCATACATCTCGGCGGCGAATTAGCTGATAACTAACAAAGGACTGCAGGTAGCGYGTGCATCAGGAAGTGTAAGCGATAACGCTGTTATGCTATGTGAAACCTCATCCAGACCATTAGGAAAAATTACAATTTTTGTTATTGGTTTCATCTGAACTCACCAGCTATCCTCAGACTACACAGCAAACAGGAATGCCTTCAAGTAAATAATCCGAGGGGGCATTCAAACCACACTGTGATTAAAGGAGATAGTCACTGAGTCGGCAACAAGAAAGATGCAATGAAAATTAAGAACAAAAGTCGAGGAACAAAGCAATCGCCTAGAAAACAACAGGAGACCACATAAGAACAAATCAAACCAACAAGCACCCCTTCCTTCATGCTGAACGCACTTTTCTGCGTAGCAGCATTTCACRATAGAGAGGTTGAAGAGCTGGTGCTTAACGCTGCCCCTGGAGACTTGCCCAGAAGTTTTTACATTGCTCAGCACCCCGTGCATAAAAGGGCAGCAGCGGTGACACTCCTGGTGAACTCCCGCTGGCCAAGCTGTCTGGCAGGTATAGCTGAAAAAGCCGTTTTTGGAAAATATTGCCTTTTTATAGCTTATCTCAGTGCAGACAGCTGCCTCACGTCTCTAGAAATAGCAGGATTTAACAGCCATGTTTGCAGGGACAGATTTTAAAGGTTCCATCTTCTAAGAAACAACCTACACATCCAGAAACAGGAGGCCAGATTTGTTTTGATACTGGAACCCCCTTCCATATGCTAAGYGTGCCCACGGATTTGCAAAAACCCTGCTCTGAAAATGGGATATTCATTCAGCAACAGGCGACAAGTAACTTGTGTTTGCCTTCCTATATAGTCTGTTCCCAGCACAATCAGCAGCAAAATAGCACACGATTAGGCTGATATTGCCTTTTGCTGAAAATCGCTGGCATTTTATAAGTAAAATAGTGGTAGAGGAGAGCATTAAACACTGGAAAAACAAGACTAATAAGTTAAGTAAAAATACCCCGCAGCTACAGCTGATCAGCACCTCTCTGTTGTTCCTCTTCGGATGGAGCGAGCCAGGATCAGATCCCAAATGTTGTTATGATTCGTTCGAGGTGATAAAGATGGAGCCACAGGCTGTGTTCCCAGGTCGGTCCCATGGCTGCAAACCCCAACCCCATGAGCCTGGAGGAGCCTCTTCAGCCACCCCGCCTCCACCGTGTTTGTGAGTGCAACAGGGATAATGTTATTTTCCTACCTTTTAGCAATAAAAAGCTTTTTTATTAGATAAAAAGCGCCAAATTCTCATGAATTTAACACTGGAAGAGCTGATGCTAAGGATGTAAACAGCTCTGAATGTAACAGGGCCTTGCAAAATTTCCATGGTACCACCTTTTACTAGCAACAGTTGGACCAGTTGTCTACAGCATCTTCCTCATTATGAGATTTTTTTATTTATTTATTTTTAAACTGAATGAAGGGGTACTAAAGACTACAACCCGCTGTGAAATGACCGAAATTCCCATGCAAACAACCCATTAGCAGTGTTCAAATGCAATTTAAATTACTAGTTGTTAAAGTGCTCCTCAATTTCATGGTAAGTTTCCAAGGAAAATTACACACAATGTACTATTTAATTGATTGTTTTCTACTTCTTAACATCCATTTATTCCCTCCTCCTGTCTTTTCCTTAATTTCAAGGGATGATAATGACTTTTCAGGGAGGAAAGGGGAACRGCTAACGGAGTTGAAGAGGGATTTACCTGAAGAACAAGGATGTAGGAGGGAAGTGGCTGCCAAAAATGGGCAGCTCCACTGGAACTCGTCCCTGTGATATTTTCACAGCAGGGGTGTGAGACAGCACAGCACAAGGACTTCTTTCCTCCCCACCGCAGGCAGCCAGGCTTTCAAAACCTGATGTTTCTTTAAAACATAGTCATCCCCCCCCATGTCAAGCAATAAGCACAGTTAACTATTAGAAGAGAGTGGTAAAGCAACAAGAGCAACTTGTTTCCTCCTCCCGGGCATGCTAGTCCTTGAACCGACACGCTCACTGGAGGCAAACAAGTTTTTCCCATCTGGGAGATCTCATCCCAAATGCAAATACCTAGTTCACAGGAGCAAATTCCCCCCCCAAAGTTGACTGAAGAATTGGGCTGYGAGTGAGACCTCCTGCTGCTTGCAACAGCTGTTACACAAGAATGTGTATTATAAAGCTAATAACAACAGACATTTCTTAAAAGCCTGCACTCTGCTCAGATCCTAGGAAGGAGCAGTGGTACGATTAGGTAAGGTGCCATCTGGAAATTCCTGAAGTAACAATACATGTTGGGATCATGTCACACACCAGCAACATATATCAACTTTATGAAATACTCAATACGACTTGGTTTACCTTTAAGCAATCGATGCAGGAATATTTAGTGCTCAGGAAAGTATGACTTTATTAGAGTAGGAAAGATGGGTTTCACAGTACCACTCGGCACGAGGCTGCAGAGCGCCCGCCTGTCTGCAGGAGCTGAGCATGAACCGTCACGTGGAATCCAGAGATTTGTACTTTTCCCGAATTTGCCACACGGTGCCTCAGTTTCTACACCTGCACACCAGGATAATACAGCTTTCCTCAGCCTGTGGGAACAATTTAGTGTTTAAGGGCTCTGAAACCTTTGCCTACAGAAATGCAAAGTACCAGATGTGTAGAGCCATCTAGGCTCATAATCTTGTCTCGCCTTCATCCCTTCCATGCCCAGGTGGGCTAGCCCCATTGCTATCTGGGGCAGCTTACCTGCTGTGGGGCACCCAGCCCTCAGTGCATGCTAAATCCCCTCACAGCACCCGAGTCACACAGTGACGGTGTCACCATTTGCCACGTCCTGTGCAGTGCCAGGCCCGGATGGATCAGTGCAACAGCCAGGATAAAGGATGGGCTGCGAACCAATTCTCCTTACACGGGAGCTAAAGCAAATCCTCTCTGTTTAATACATCATTAGAAGTGACTGAGAGAAGCTTAAGAAAGGCAGGCATAGAGCTCTCTGAGCATGCTCAAGGTCCAGCACCATGGAAGGCTTCTCAGAGTAGAGTATTTACAGGGTGCCAGGCTGCAGGAGGAAAAAAAATCTTTAGACAGCTGTATTAATTTACAGGTCAGCTCTTAATGGCTCTGTTCCTGGAGCAGAAGAAAATCCGCTGTGGATCCTGGTTAGCATCAGTGATCACTGGATCTGCCCAGGTCCTGGAGAAATACCAGACAGAGGGCCCTGGCAGCCTTCAGTCCCAGACGTGGGCATCCTCCATCCTCCGGAGCTCCCCCAGCCCTGCCCAGCACCCATCAGGGGGACACAAGGTGGCACTTGGGGAGCTCATCCTTCACAGTCCATCCAGCTCTCAAGTCACGTCCTCGCGGCGATGAGATGTTGCCCAGAGAAGGATCGGCATGTGAAGATTAACGGCCCCAACGTGCTTCCCCCAGCATGTCAGAGTAGCACAGCCCTCAGCACCAGGTTATGGCACCCAGGCACTGCTCGTCCTTGTCTTCCAACAAGCAGCCTGTCCTGGCAAGCGGGAAAGGGGGGAAAACTGCGAGGGGAACACAACATCATCATTTCCAATCCTGCCATGCTGTCCCCAAAACACCAAGCTTGGCCACAAGCAGCTGGCGAAGCCTGGACGTGCCACATCCAAGTGCCACCAGAAGCAGGGGCTGATCCAGGGCACGACCAAGCGGGGGAAGCGCTGCGTGGGGAGGAGGCATCGCCTGTCGTGCAGGGCCACACGTGCAAAGGCAAAGTGCAGCGCACAAGGAACGACACAGACCACCAGCTTGCTGCCCTCCATGGCTTTGCACCACCACGCATGACAGAGGATGGGTGGCTCCTTGGCGAGTTGATGGGCTGAGGCTTCATGTGCTGCAACA
Source organism: Phoebastria nigripes (assembly GCA_035582835.1). Lineage (NCBI taxonomy): Eukaryota > Metazoa > Chordata > Aves > Procellariiformes > Diomedeidae > Phoebastria > Phoebastria nigripes. Next base: position 733,714 of record JAYKAV010000067.1, on the reverse strand, counting down.
GCTCCACACGCCTCCCCGGTGCCCTGTTTTCCAACCCATCACCTACACTGTCCGTTCAGGCTGTACACCCTTTAGGACAGCAGTTCTTTCCTTTGCACCGGTACCAAGCCCAGCCCAGTGGGGCCCTGTCCCCAAAAGCTGCAGTAATCCAAGTAGCTTGTTGCAACAACAAGGATTAAATGCAGTTAAAGTCTGCAAACTCCCAACACGTCCTGTCTGCAGGAATACCTCCAGCAGTCCCTTCGTCACCTTCTGTGGCTGAGTGCTTTTCAGCTCACCTCCCATCCTCGTGCAAACTAAGCCAAGTATCTTTCCTTGCCCAGAACAATCAAGCCAGTTTTGCACCTCAAGGACCTGCTGCAAATCCACATCTCTGGAAAAGCAAACCTCTCACTGAGTGTTAATCCCTATTTAAAGAGGCAAAAGGAAACCAACAAGAGATTTAACTTTCTAACAAAGGTCTTCAATTTAAAACAGGGAGAGTATGGTAACAACAGGTTTGAATCAGCCTAAAAATACCAGTTAGCCAAGAAGATACACGCATCACTAACCAGCGTTAGTGAACCATAAACCGTGTTTCACCAACGCCCCTTCCCAAGTAAAAGGATGAAATGCAGTGCTTTCTGTCTTTCTGTCCAAGGCACGGGACTGGCTGCTACGCAACCCCCAGATGAGCGTTAAAAGCACTCTATACGTGTTATATGCTCCAAATGACAAGAGGAATGCAGGACGGTGGATCTCCACTCCAGATTCCCCAGCATGGTTTTAGCTGCCACGAACAAAGCAGGAAGCAGAGCATCTTCCAGGTTCCCCCCACGCCCCTGACTGTCTGGATGAACTGTAGTTTCCTTTCAGGAAAGAGAAAGGAAGGGGCGGAGGGGGGGGGGGGAAGAGAAGCAGCCAGCTGCAATACCAGACAGATTAAAAACTTCACACTAAGGAAAAATAAAGAATTACAGGAAAAACCAGACACTGAACCTTCATCCAGTTACAGCAGCTAAACTTCTTCAGGTCCCTAACAAAAGAGAGTTAAATATTAACATTTGAGAGAAATATATCCATACGTTATGCAGCCTTTTTAACACACACTCTTGCTTAGGAGACAGAAATCATACTTAAACTATATTTTACTTGCTGACCACATGCATACATACTCATTTAACTCTACAGTGCTCTGCTGCCTTGCTGCATTAACCAGTGAAACAAAAAGGAAGAGCGTGACTGAATGGGAGCTGGCTTAAATTATCTTTATACCTAGGCCTGAAGAAACATTTTGCCTTTGAGACCAATCCACTAAGCCAACTTTCCCTGCTACAGAAGGTTTCATTGGGTCCCTTGCTGTTGACTGGCGATCCACATGCCTGCCTCCACCAGCACGCACACACTTTGATGCAATCCATCTGACCAAACAAAACAAAAAAAGATCCCAAGTCGCTTGCTAAAGCAGCAATGATGCACTTACCAGCATCCAGGCAAGCTCCTTCGCTAAAACACTTCCCTCTCGAGCAGATCAAATTTGGAACAAGGTCCAGGAGCAAGAGAGAACTGAAAACTGACCACAACAAGCTTCCAAAACAAGAAAGGGGGGTGGGGTGGGGGGGGAAAACCTTACTACAGGAATTCAAATCCTGCTTCCACCAGACCCTGAGTCACCTCCCCTCCCTTGCAATAGATCAGAGCAATGGGTAAACATTTCCAAATATGGAGATCAAAACTCCAAAGGATGTCAAAAAAAAAAAAAAAAAAAAAAGAAAGTATATCAAAAAAAAAAAAAAAAAAAAAATCACCCTTCTCTCCCTGGCTTTGGCACAGGGATGACTTGCCCCTCTGGAGCCTGAGCTCAACACATCGCTGTTGCTGACCCACGCACAGCCAGGACACGGGGCCACGCGTCGCCGTCTTGACCTGCGCTTTGGTGGCTCCTGGCTTGGTGGGGGACACTGCATCTCTGTCCCCTCCCAGGGATGCACGGGGAGATGCAATGGGAACAGCTCCAGGAGCCGTCACCCCTCGCCCCCTACAGCAAACCTCCCTCTCATCCCTTGACTCATCAGCAAAAAACCTCCCAGAACTATTTTTTGGAGTGCTCTTTGAAGGCAAATAGGCAAATTCAGGCTGTGTTTATAGTGACACCAGCTCAGCACCAGAAAAGGCAAGGCTCAGCGATCAGTCTCACTAGAGAGGTCCTGCTGCCAGGTCCCACGCTGGCTGCTCACCTGGGGCAGGGCCGGCTCATCTAGCTGGTGCTTTGCAAAAAGCGTGTATTTGATTTTGCTTTACAAAAGGAAAACACACAGCCCTGCGGAAAGGAACATGCTGCTTGGACAAGGCAAGATCTCCCTGCAGGGACAGGGAGCCCTAGGATGGCAGCACCCCTCAATCCCTGCTGGGACACACAACACAGCATCCATGGCAGGTGGGAACAGGGGAGCACACCGCCTCCCCACCCCTGGGAGAAGGGCTGGAGGGTCAGTGCTCAAGCCCATACAGCAAATTTAGGAGGCAGAACAGTTTGCTTAGAGGGCACAACTGTCCTTGCAGAGTCTGCCTGCACACGGGAGCAATATACCCATGCCACCACTCCCACAGGCATCGCTCCTGGGCTGCAACAGCCAACATGCAGGCAGCAGGGGGGTGACTACGCCTGCCAGCACGGGAGGACAGCCTCCTGGTAGCTGCAGCCATCAGCTCCAGGAGCAGGCAGCCTCTCAGGAATGTGCAAATCGGGACGTTTTCAAGGGGAACAGGCCGCCCAGGCGATCCAACCAGACCAGAGTGATTCCCCAGCACCACCCACAAGATGCTATTGAATTTATAGGGAAGGAATTCCAGAACTGACTCTGCCCATGTATAGCCAAAACAAACTGTAAAAAAGCGACATTATAGTACATCTGGCTTTCACTGGTACTGGAGCGCAGGCTTCGGGAGGAGCTGAAATCCCGCAGTGACAGAGGCTGCACAATTACCTCCAGTAACTAGGCAGAGGTCAGGGGCCCATGGCAGCACGAGTTTAGCCCCTTATAGCACAGGTGACAGAAAACATGTAAACCTTTGCTTTAGAAGAAAACAAAGCTTTCTGCCTTTTTGAATAAGAACCACATTTAGCTTAGTGATCCATCACTACCACTGCAAAAAATAAACCTTGCAAGGCAGCACCAGCACATGTCCGTTACACTGGTAGTTATAAAGGCAGCTTTGAAGAGCCAACAGTACAAGTGGCACTAAGTGGTACATGAGGGCAACGTCAATGCAATGCTGTCTGGGACTAGCTCTCGGTGGGCAGTTGATCAATTATTTTTCTAAAAACCCACTAAAACCTCCCCCAAAGCCAYGCGCCCCAGCCAGCAGCCAGGTCACCAGGAGCATTTTCCATGGTCAGAAATGGAGATATTCTGAGCACTGTAGTCATGGTGCTAGAAGATGCTCCAAAACCAGGCTAAGAAGGGTCAGGTAGGTGCAGGTTTTATAAACTCTGACTCAGTTTTCCAGCTCCTTRCAGAAAACAATTCCCAAGGCATTGCTTTGTGCAAGGACAAACAGCGGGTTGAAGTAGGGAATAATGTAAGTCAAGGAAGGGAACAAAAGCGTGGAGTAGCAGCACCTGGAATAGCAGAAATCACCGTCCCAGGCATGCACCAGCCCTTACTGCTCTGGGCTCCTACAGCATGAACAGATCGAGGTTCTCCTTAACAGTTAAATGCTGCTACCTCGCCTGCTCTGCCAGCGGGGGAAATATTAGCTGTGTCAGCTCGAGAGGCAAAGGGCTTACCGAACCAGAGAGGAATGCAGGCTGCAGTGGCACACGCGGTGGGGACAGGGAAACGAAACCCAGGGGAACGCRGGCTGCTCATGCTGCCTCTGCCTTTGCACAGGGGTCAGGCAGGGTACGTTTTACGGCTCCTGGGGTAGAAACCTGGGACTAATGGCTTCGTGACCTTAGAGGGACTCCCGTGCCAGAAACGAATATAGCTGTTAAGAGAGGCTGGGAGCTCAGGGGCCTGAGCACACATAGACAAGCCGGTTCCCRGCTCCTGGCAGGCAGCCCAGCACTGCTTTTCAATAAGCACAAGTCGTACCCATCGGACCGGGAATGAGCACGCGTCTCCTCTGAGCAGCATTTGCTGATTGGAGATCCACCCGGCGGCTATTCCCCCAGATTCACGTTCCCCAAGACAGCATTAGGATCTCCCCTCAGTTACCCAGCTGAAATGGCATTATACCCTCTCCTTTGCTACTGTGCTCACTTTAAACAGTGGTACCTAAGCATCAGCTGGCATTCAGTGTCTCTGCTTTAGAGCACCTTCCACCCCAAATGACACAGAGGAGAGAAACCAGAGGGATGGACACATCCATGTCCAACCACAGCCTAACCAGGAGCTCCCTGCTACATGGCACCACAAGTCCCTCTCCTTGCCACAGTCCTAACCCTGGAAAGTAAAAGCTTGGGGGCCTGGGAATAAAATCCAACCCAAGCCTCCTGCATAGCAGTACAGATCATTATCAATCGGCCACCGGGTCAGGCATGGCTAATTTCATTTAAATGACATTACATAAGCAGGACGACTGAGAATATTTGATTCATAAAAGTGTCTTGAAGGGGCAGAGAGCACAACTTGCGTGGCATACAGAACACAGGGACAGCTGCAGCGTCACAGGAACACAGACCATGTAATGCAGACAGCAAGGACCAGGGATGCTCATACAGACACATGCACAACTACGCACACATATGCCTCCTGCCCCAACGTGCACAAAAGCAGACTTGGGACTTGCAAGCTGAAGTCCTGTGCAGCCAAAAGTTAGCACAAATGTTTGTGACAGTTCCACTTTGCAGGCAAAGGCAAAAACCGGGTGCGGAGGAATAAATATAGAAAGAAGTGAGGCACGCAAAGCAGGTGCTGGCTTGTGAAACCTTGGCCAGAAAGGCTCCCCAGGAGGTTGAATCTGGTAGTTTTGCAACAGCTCCACAGAAAGACAGAAGAGACAGAAAAAGAAAAAAAGAGAACATGAATGCATATGCATTCTTTTACCGTCATATATAGTATATACAGACATTTGGTATATACACCCCCAAGCTCTCATATGCCACCATATAGTATATACTATATATGCATTGCATATCTTTGTTTCCATGTGCCTAGATTTGTACAGCATGTGTATATATATACACGTATGTGCGTTTCTTGTGCGTTCATTTGTCATTACCCCCCACACCACCTATCCCTGCTGCTGTCACACAACACACCGCTCGACAGAGCACGTCTAAAGCCTCAGCACCATAGTCCAGGATGACTTCTGAACACCTGCAGCTTCTCTCTGCTGCCAAGCCCTTCCCCACGAAAGCCTCTGGGTGCAAGCACCACCTGGGAACCACCAGTTTGTCTTGTATTTTCCAGTGATCCCACCCCCCACCCCCCCCGCAGTCCATTAGGAGAGGACTTGCAGAGAGCCACGTGCAAGGTGCTACCGTCAGAAAAGCCACAAATCCTTCTGAGAAGTTGCCCCTCGCACCTGTGAAACATGTTTACGTACCGGTTCTCACACTGCACAGCCTTGCTGGTGGGACGAACTCAGAGTGGGGCTTTTGGAGACACACAGGGCTCCGCCGGAGTCACGACTTTGGGTTTCTTTCCCAGCCCTGTGAAGAGAGAGAGAGAGAGATACCCGTGTGATGCACACCGGATGGGCCTCCCAACAGCTCGTCTCCAAAACTTGCAGTTTAACCCAYACAACTTCTGGCAAATGCAGCATTTTCCTCCCCAGCTTTCTTAGGCAGAAGCCTCCATACCCCTGGACTCCTTTCAGCACCCGCCAAAAGCGAGCAGCACCACCCCGAACYGGGCCAACGACTAGCACTGGCTGTCAGCTGCCACAGCTTGGTCAACAACTTGCACCTCCTCAAGCCACAGCTCCTCTACTGCTCTTAATGCCCCTGAGAAGGGCAGGGGGTAAGAGGAGATGTAAAATGAGGCATAAAATGAGAGAACACGGTGAATTGATTGCTTGTCTCTATGACCTCAGGCACAGCAAGGGAGCTAGGAGGCATCATTTAATTCAGTTTGAAGCTCATGGGGTTTACCAGTACTGCAAGCAGAGCTACGCTGCCATCCAGTTCACTCTGTCCTCCACCTCAGCACAGCCTTTTCTCTGAGGACCTCTGCCCAATTCCCATCAGCAACTGCCTCACTCTTTCCTGTAGCTGCAAAGCAGACACGACCCTTTCTTGAAGTGACCAACTTGGTGCCATTTTTCCCCTCTGCAGAAGGTGAAGGTAGAGCAGAGGGGACAGCCAGGCCACGCAACCATTGTCTTGCACATGGCATTGCCAGGACGCACCGCTGGATGCATCCCACGGAGATAGGCGGCATCTGAATCACACACTCCTTCCTGCCCCCACCAGCCCATGGCCTGCATCCCATCCTGGCCACATCCTGGTCACCCTGATGGCCCTATCTCTGCTCATGACAAGCACAGGCTTGCCTTGTCATCACCGCTCAGCAGAGAAAGTTACTGCTATTTGCTGCTGTAATGATGGAAATGCTCAGTGCAGGCTTGTGTTTGTTGTACCTGTGCTGCTCATGAGGGTGCATGTGAGCCCACAAGTCTACAACCAACATGCAGCAAAATGCAAAATGTGGTGGCTCACAGTCCAGGTCCCTCCTCCCTGTCACCTGGTGGGACGGCTTCCTGCCCCTGCCAGCACCCCTTGTCCCCCACACCATGCCTGAGGCTACAGCAGCCGGGAGAGAGACAGGGCTCTTGCCTCTCCCAAGCGGTGGTAGATCTCCTTTGCGCCACACCACAAGAGCATGATGAGGTCCACCCTGACCCAGGAGGCACCTTCCTGGCTCAGTCCCAYGGTCCCTGCAGTGGCAGGGGATTCCCCGCAGGGCTGGGCAGGTATAAAAGTCCCCAGGACCCTCAGTGCTCCCCTCAGGTGTGACGAGGACAAATTCAACTGGAGATCGCAATAGCCTCTCCCACTCACTGCAGGCTTGGGATGAAGATGAGTAACTGCAGGGTTTTATTGCTGGTGAACTCAGCCAAAGAGCAATTTCTCTCCATCCATCAAGGAAGAGACAAGTACAAGCAAATATTATGGTTGTGCATGTTTACTTTTCATTTTAAAATGATGTAGAGTTATATACAATTTAGGTCCTTCCCACAGGCTCCTGGCAAAATGCCCTTCGGTCTTATCTGCAAAGGCAGAAGACAACAACATTCCCCTCCGGTTCCAACACCGTTTCAATTCAACCCACAACAGCACCTCCGGGAGCTCCAGGTAAGACAATATTTCTTGGGACCCAACCTGTGTTTAAAAGATCTTGGCTCRGGCTTGTCTTTCACCAGGTTTAACTCAAGAAATGTTTACAAGATCAGTTATAGGACTCAGCAGACTTGGCTAGTTGAACCGCATCTGCCTGGCTTTACTTTCTACGCCAGCTGTCCCCATCACCTGGTGACTGGGGTTCCTGCAGCAAGGTGAGGAGGACCCCATGTGCCCTCCCCATGCCACCCAGCTGAAGCCTGCTGTGAAACCACCCTCCCCAGCAGCAAGTGGGGCCCAGCATGGTCCCAGAGGGGCAGCAACCCACTGATGCCCAGGCACACATGCACTCCCTCCTGGCCACACATCCACAGCCAAGCAGGACTGGTCACAGCAATGTCCACCTGAGCTGTCTGTCAAACTACTCCATTTGTGACCCCATTTCTTTAGCAGAAGGCTGCAAAAGTCAGTCTGGGTCTTTGAGCGCAGAAATACCCAGAATACAGATGTAGAGGACAGATCCAAGGTGCCAGAAGAGCTGCACATCTGCTGCATCACAAGCCATCAAGCCATGATGCCACTACCAAATCAGACATCTTCAAGCATTTCTCATTGGGGAGCATTTCTCAAGGCTCGAGGGCCCCAAACCCCAAGATCAGCAGAGCTCCTCTCCGCAAAGCCCCTCTTCTCAGTCACCGGTACACATCCCTCAGCTAGGAGCACCCCCAAGAGCCTCGCACCAGAGAGGACTACACAGAGGCTTGGCAAAGCGATGCCTTAACCAGGCCAGGTCTGCTGGGGAAGCAGGCAAGAGATACAGATCTTGAGAGACAACAGGTCGTCCCAAAAAAGGGTCTGCCCCTTGCAGTCACGTTCCTTCCCGCTTTGGCTCAGGTAGGGAAAGACAAACGAGCGCACAGTACAGACATACCCAAATCGCTGCCATCGATTCCAGCACAAGTCTTTCCCCCACTGAAGTCCCCAGACAAATACTTGCAAAGACTGTCCCTAGGGAGCCACCTCTGAGTTTCATACATCCCCCAACAACCRTTACGGGGAAGATCCAGGTGCTTTTACAACAGAAATAGTAACAACAGGCAGGCTTTTAGCTCTACAAAACTGAGGTCCTCCTAGTTCAGAGCCACCACAACAGATGCTCAGTGGTCTGTGCACAGCTAATTCTGATTTTCCTCTTGCAACAAGAAATCCCAGCTTTTGCAACAAGAAATCCCAGCTTTCTATCACAGTCCTGCAAGAGTTAACAGCAGGAACATCTCTTTAGTAACACAGCTTTACAGTGTCAAGCTCCCATCTGGCATAACTCAGTACGACTCTTGTGCCTCCAGATCGCCAGCTACAGTGGCCCAGACTTCGGAGCCTGTATACACCTACGCGTGCACATCTGCATCTTCATTTTTCTGCTTAGCACAATACAGACCACTTATTTTAATGCACCATTTCAATAGGCAATTTATCATTTAAAAGTAATTTAAAGCAAATGCCCAAACAGCAGGAATCGGCTATCACAATTAAAGCACTAAGTAGAGTCTCTGAACAAACTACTGGAACACGAATTTACCAAAAGAGCACATCTTTCGCAAAAGATTGTTTTCTTCATTTGTTTCTTCCAACTAGGTAAATTTAAGGTACAGCTTATAAAAAGCTGAGAAAGTGATTAGAAGTTTAAAAGCCATCCCAAGCTGAAAGGAAAATAAGGTGAGAGGCAGAGATCCACGAACTCTAAAATCCTTAAAGACATGATGATCAGAAACAGTTCATTCACTCACTGTCTGATAATACTGATGCTGTATTATCGACAGTAAGAATCAACATTTCTCAAGGGGGAGGGAGGGGGGAGAAATGTAAATTTAACACACAAGTAGAGTATGGAAAGCAAGGTTTCCTGTTTGCAGATTTAAATCCAAAAGCAGTAGTTTACAATGCCTGAATTTAAATATCAATCCTCTGGTATGGTTTGAGTTTTCTTATATTGTTCAGATTTTTCAGAAATGGACAGTTTAAAACCTCTGCAAGAAGTCCAAGTTTCAGAGAAGTACAGTCAGCACTTTCAGAAAAACAGGTGTCCCAAGTATGACTTTACAGTGGTCACTTAGAAATTAAAGTAACCAGACTCCCCAATCCCTTYAAAAGAAAACCTTACCTGTGAAAGTAATTTCAGCAAGTGCTAATTACTCTTCTCACATAACAGCCTGGCTGAACGGCGTCTGTTTTTCTGACTGCTCAAAAGTTGCATTCACTTTTAAATCTTTACACTTGAAAGTCTTACCAATATTCAGAGCTTAGGTTTTTTATTATTTTTTTTATTTTTAAAATCAGTATGGCTATACTTGTAGAAGCTGAAGCGTGAAGACCAGTTAAACTGGGATAAAGCAGCCTTGCRCTCAGATCCTTCGTTCCCACTCCTTCGTGGAGCAGATGGCTCAGCCTGACCACCACAAGCAAAATTGTCATTTTAACCGTTCCAGTCATCAATTTTCAAGCGCAGACAAGCTCCCAGTGAGTCAGCCGTCAGCACGAACTGACACGGGTCCCCCCCATATGATTGGCAAGTGCATGCATGGGTCTCCAGACAAACCCATTCAATCTRACCTTTTCATTTTAAGTGAAAAACACTTAAAAGCCTGCCGATTCTGATATATGTATTTTTACGTCTTTCCCACGCTGTGCCAATATATTTGTTATTTGCTGGCCGAAGTCCCCAAACTCAGAAATCTCACATTGTCTCCTCTGCTGTCGGAGCCCTGATCCTCAGCCGTGCTGGCCACCACCAGCGCCAAGGGAGCCATCTGAGGTCTCCATGTCCTCACACATCGGAAGATCAGACCCCTTACATGCAAACCTCAATTCAGAGTCCAACCTTGACTTAAAATTCAGYTTATGTGCATGGCTAGCTTTATACTTGAACACAGCCACCCAGAGACACGGACTGATCTTGCTATCCCAGGACACTGACGCCTGCAGGATCTGGCCCTGACTAACAGCTTTCAGTGCTTGCTTCTGGGCTTCTCGGGTTTTATTTATCAAAATTGAACTGCTCGATTCAAAAGTAGGCTGCTGAAGTTATCTAATAAAGAGATCACGCAAGATAACAAAAGCTGGAGACGCGTTTCCTCTGCTCTGCTGCCAGCAGTGGCACCTGCTCAGAGAGTCATCAATACAAACAGCAACAGCTAATACGCCCGGCTGCTGCCGTTTGGGACGCCAGATCCTGTGTCGGTGTAAAGCAGCAACTATGCGAATGGCGAGTTTCAATCTGCAAGGAAGCACACACCCCTCCTTTATCGTACTCGGCACAGAGCTGTTTTTAAATCTGCCGCAACCCCATGTGTCAAAATGGGCCGTAATGGGACTTATCGCTTCCAAACCCCTGGTCCGGCCATCACGCTGGAGGAAGGCTGATGCCGGCCGCAGCATGGACTGTCAGCTCCGATGGGGAAAATTAGCTGCCATAAAAGAGCAAACTTGCTGGCAGCCCCTGCACACTGCAGGGCACAGAGCCTGGCATTAAAGCATTGCCCCATGGGAGCCCCAGGGTCCTGCAGCAGTGGCACACCTGGCTTCAGGGCCAGGGGACTCATTTTTATCTTTGCTGTCACACTCGATTTTCAGGTTTGTCCTGGGGTTCGTAAAATGAGACTAAAACAAGAGGAAAAAAAGGAGCGGGAGAGTAGGGGGAAGGAGGAGGAGAGACCACTCCAGCGGCACGGCAGCACCAAAGGAATGAGACCCAGCTTGCACAAGAGGGATGGTGTCCAGCTTTCCTGGATGGAGACTGCTGTATTATAACAAATGAAAAAAATATTTGGGGCAGGACAGATTTAAGCAGTCGCCAAGGAAGCTGCAAGACAGCCCTACGTACAGCACCCCAGCAGCCACCACACTGGCTCTCAGCCGGAGCCACTGGGCATGGTTGGGGACCAACCCACCAGTAGGACCAGCCATGTCACACCCCTGTTATTTTAAATGCACGAGGACAGCTAGAAAAGAAGGGTGGCTAAGGAACGAGAGGAATCAGCACGTCTATGCCAGAAAGCCTGTGGGTCCCATGCTGGAGCGACCTTTCAGCAGCTCCCCGTCACTGCCAGCAGCACTGCCTGTGATTTACGTGTCTGTAATTGACACCAGGATTGGACCCTGTATTTTCAAGCACAGACTACGGGCCTCATGCTGTTCACGCTCAGTCTACTGGAAGTGGAAGATTTTCAAAACAGCCTCATTGATTTTTTTTTTTTTTTTTTTTTTGGTCTTTTTCCCCCACCGTTTGCTGTCTGCATTTCACTAAGCCTGGTCGGAGAGACCTCGAGCAAGAGGGGGGCAGTTTCACTTTCTCACTCGAATGTACTTCAGCTTCTTGATCAAAGAAGGATAATTGATTTCGCTTTCAAGTTCTCATGCAGTAACAGAGCACCACAGAGCCTGGGTTTCAAATAAAGGATAATGTTTTGCAATTCAAAACCAAAAAATTGTCATTTCCCCCCCCCCCGAGGAATGGCCATCCTCACCAAGCAGCACCAGCAGAACGCTGCCCTAACATGCCTCCCGCGTCTTAAGATGCTTGGTCAAGAAAAACAGACCAACAGTGACCAAGAGCACAAGGGAGCAGAGGAGAAGTGCTGTGCCCCAAGGCACGGGGGCCAGGAAGGCACCCGGCTCTCCCCACTCCCAGCCCAGGGTCTTCAGCAGCCCACCTTTAGGTTGAAATCTCCTAGGGCAGAGATGGCATTTTTGTGCACGTTTGTTCAAGTCTAAGGGTTTTAGTATAAAGTTTTATTATAAAGGATGATGTTCCTTTAACCATTGTGGTTTTAAATGACCAAAATTTGAACGCAAAGGTCACCAGGCTTGCTTGGGTGCCACCACAACGAAACCCTTGGCACCATGGTGGGCTCTCTTATTGCTCTTCTTAAAACCATCTGTAAATGAAACTTTTAAAACTTAGAGTCTACATGACCAGACAGCCTTTGTGTTCAAGGCTTCTGTTTTATCCAGTTTTAGCCAGATCATTTGGAAATAGCAACAAATACCTGGCAGCCAACTGGATTCCCCACTCCCATGCCCGCTTGGCCAGGCTAGGTATTTTTGAAAGCGTTATAATCCATCGTGATGTTTAAAAAAAGCACAATCAGCCAGGACCAGTAAATCTCTCTGGTTTAGAAATGTCTGTCCCCTCCTTCCCCCTATCTCCAAGGATGACCAAGCATTAGCTACCTTCTTTCATTTTCATACCTCAATAGCAAACTGCCCCAGCTTCAGCATTGGAACAAAAACCTTCAGATGGGGTGAGCAACAAGGGGCCTCAAACACCTGTATAAAAAAAAAAAAAAAAAAAAAAAAAAAAAAGAGTTTCTCTGTGCAGCTGCTCCTCTTTCCAAACAGCCGGATTGAGAGGCCAAGGAAGCATATTCCTCCAAAACCTGAAAAAGCCCTGATGGGGCAGAGTGGCCCAGGTTAATGTGGAAGCGTGGCAATCAGCCAGCAGAGAGTGGAGCGGCCTCACCACCCACTGCTTTTCATGAAAACATTCTTGTTTTCAACAAGTGTTGTTACCATCACAAATAGAAGAGTAAAAATAAAAAACCTAAACTTTTTTTCCTTTACAAAACAAGAACTGAGTTGCAAGCTGACGCTTCCCCCAGAAAACTCCATTTGAGAAAGGAGCCATTTATACCAAACACAGAAATTCTGGAGCGATTCTGACAAGCCCTAATAAGTGCTTTTACTACATTTCAAAACTAGGAGGACCAGAGATGCCTGTGGATGCGCCTGCCTTCTGAACAAGAAAGCGCCATTACTTCCATCGTAGATGGAGACTGAGACATATAGAAAATACATTTAAAAGCTGTTTTAGTTCCTACATTACCCCAACTTCAGCTGGAAGGCAGGCTCCTCATTGAATTTGGCCCTTACCACGAAGCGGGGGGGGAAGCAAAAAGCAGAGGCAGCGTTTCAGGCCATGCTTTACACTCTTCCTCCCTGTGACGGGGAAACTGGCCTGCCACCGCAGAGCCTCTGCTCCCGGGCTGGGATGGGGAGGGACGATGGCGAGGATGCTCTGTGCTGCCCCTCACGCCGCTGAGCCACCGGACCTTCCCCACAGACAAAGCCACTGCTCCTCTTCTCCCCCAAAGGACACCTGAACATCATCACCACCACCCCTGGGGTGGGCAAGCCTCAGCCCAGCACTAGTAACTAAAATAAGGGGATGGAGGGGGTCTCCAGCGCACACAGCAGCACGACAATGGGAAGGAAAGGCGATCCTAATCCCCCAGCTCAGCAGAACTGCGCACACGCCATCCCGCAGCGTAGCTGTCAAATGCCCATCTATCTCAGCACAACGACCTGGTAATCTGCCTGCGGGATGACATGCAGCTTCACGCACTTCCCCTACACGTCAGGGAGAGACTTTCTCCCCTCCAAGGTGACAGCAGTGGGGACAGGGGACACAAGCATGCAGCTGTCATGCTGTTTGCCCRGCACCCGGCCCTATACATGGTCCCATCCTCCCAGCTGGGGCTCGGGCTCAAGCAAAGGGAAGGCAGCAGAGCTTGGACATCCCTCCATCACCTTGTGCAGGAGAACCAGCCGTGCAGACTTCCACGGGAATTGTGTGGATTATCCTCTCCCCCAAAGGAGCGTAATTAATTGCCTGTAAAAGGGGATTGTGATTTATCACATAACTTCTTTCAGCACAGTAAGTGCAAGTCTTGTCACGTCTTTCCTCTTAAAAATTAAGGATAGCAAGTCTTTAGCCCCTGTGTGCCATTTTATCTTGACCTGGAGAAGTATATACGCTGGACTTGCACTTGCATTTCTTTTATTTTTTGCCTAGCACCAACAGTGACTATAAAACGCACTCCTGGACCTGTACGATGCGGTTCACTTTGACTGCGTTCCTGTTTCTCAGTGGAATGAAAGAGGCTTTTGGTTTGCAGAATGGCAAAGTTATCAATTAAACATCCTCAGCACCCTTACTGGACCTCATCAGCACCCACAGGGAGAGATCACACTTCTTCCCATGTACCTGATGGTTTCTTGGCACAAAGTTTTCTTGGCTACTAATTCTCTGTGTTCTTTCCAAGAGTTTGCCACACGATATCCTCCAGCCTGCTGCACCTGAGCACTTATTTTGGAAGAGTACATGCCTATTTGTTTGAAACATTAGCTACAGTGTGTGGGTGCAACATCACACAGAAGGTACGAAACACCTGAAACCAAGAAAGGTCTCTAACCTTCTTCCACCTCGATGGTGTGATTCACAGGAGCACCTAACAGCATAACACCACCATCATACCTGTCCTCGCCTACTCCTACCCTACCATACTGAGCTTGTCAGTGGGAATTTTGTCTCCAGCCCTGAAGCCAGCATTTATGTTATCAAGCCAAGTGTTTTTATTTTTTTACTTGGTGATGAGGAAAAACAGAAAGGAACTGCAGAAGCTTTTGGAGACAAAGATCTCTCCAGGACATACCAGCTGATATTTTCAAAGACTGACTTGGCTCAACATCAAGGAAGCCRGCATTTAACATGCAAGCAAGACAGACCAGCTCCATGCCAGCCATCAGCCAGGCTCAAGCAGCGTTAGTGACTGCAGTCAGGAAGAAGGAAGGAAARGAGGAAAGAGAAAGACAGACTAATTCTGCACCTGTCACAGGAGGTACAGCCACATGCCTGGTCACCACCCAAGAAGGAAACACAGAGAATACAATGAGGGGGGACCTCTGTGAGCAACCGCAATGTCTCAGACAGCAGTGGCCATRCACAAGTCAGCACTCGCCAAGACTGACCATGCAGAGGTGCGTGAGATACCACACTTGGCCTTCAGCCTAGAAACAGGAGACACCCATGGGAGGCTGCGTGGGAAGAGCTGGCAAGTGAAGACTATGTCCTGTCAAGCCCGCAAATCTGCACATTGCACACAGAGGCTCACAGCAGCCTCGCGTAAGCCATTCACCCATAGCCACCATATATCTAGTTACAACCCCCAGAAACACAGCTGACTTGATCACCAGGCCTTTATCAGCATTCACAGAGACCAGAGAAGGTCGAGAGAGCCATCATCCAGGAACAGAGGACAAGCACAGAGAGCTCAATGGGAACTTGACAGGCCAAGAATGACTGCAGTCACAGAGGACCAAGGAGAGCTCGCTCGCACCGCCCTTTTTCTGAGCTCTCAAAGACGACAAAATCGCTGACCTTTGATTAAACCATGCTATTCTCAGAAGAGGGGGCGGCTTAGGGGCTCAGGGACTCAATAAGAAACTATTTATCTCCAGGTCATGGGTTCATACCCTTTTCAAGTTCTTTTTTCTTAGTCAATTAAAACAGGGGACTCGATCTGGATTAAAAAAAAACATTACTAAGGGCACAGCCAGACACTGCCTCGTGAAACAGGCAGATAAAGAAAATACAGCCCCTTTGCTGCTCCTTGCATGCCCCGCAGCTGAGCACAGTAGCTTTGGGAACGCTCCCCATGCAAAGTGAACACAACCCGCTTTCGCACCCTGGGCAGCAAAGCAAAGGAGCGGATTGCAGGCGAGCAGGCATGGCTGCCATCGCCAGCCCCCAACAGCAGGTTAGGCACATCCCTGTAAGGAGCATTGTGGATGGAGCTGATCCTGCCCCAGCCTCTGAGCCTGGTCCTGGGAGACTCCTGCCCATCCCTGTACCACTGCTTTGAGAGGAGGTACGTTCAGCCAGTGACCGCTGCCCAGGCGGCTATTCCTCCTACAGCAGCTGGTGCTCAGAGGCCAAAACCCCACCATGAGGTCACGGTGGGGATAAGTAGCAAGACTGGAGATGTGCTTCTGCCTTTGCATGCACAGAGCAAACGGTATCCATGGGTCTCCAGCCCTTGCTGCCAGGGAGCCTGACCACTTTGAACTGGACATCTTCCAGCCCTCAACCCAGTGGTGACATCGGACAGCCCCTCCGATTTGCACTGAAGGAGCACGAACACTTCTGTGGACACTTAGGACCAGCTGAAGGGAGGAGACCCTCTGTCCTCCTCCTGCTGCAAGCCCAGCCCCAATGGTGACAAACGTGACAAACGCAGAGGTTGAGCAAACAGGGAGGAGAGAGGACACTTTCCACTACATCACCAGGCCCAGAACAACACAAGAATCAAAGTTAATGTGTATCTGAAACCAATCACTGATAGAAACCAAACTATCTAGGAACTCCAGCTGCTGCATTCAGGGTTCCTGGTAATGAGCACAGACACAGTCAAAACCTTTTTTTGTTGTTGTCAGTTTTTAGCCCATAAAAAGTCAAGATAAAAATGTGCTCCTGCACGCGGGGTGCACACTCGCCTCTGTCACCTTTAGTGGCTTCCCACCAAGAAAACACATCCTCCCTCCCCAAATGCAACTATTAGGTTTCATAAAATTTTTCATAACTCCATGCTTTTCCTGTATTTATCCTTTGGTCCAAAAGCAGAGAAAGGATTCAAGCACAAACTCCCCATGCACCAGGATGGAGCTGCTGGCCCTGCCGGAGCCCTCCCACGCATCGTGGCAAGTGCAAGGGTTAACACGGCAAAACGGAGGGGTTTGGAAACAAATGGGAAGCAAGCAGAGTTTTCTTTCCTTCACCGAAGATGGTAATTATTTTGGAGAGGACTGCATATCCTTTTGGCTTTTAATTAGTGGCAAACCAAGTCAACCTCGGTTCATGTGACTGAGAAACTATTAGGTGCTATGGATCTCCAGCCAAGGAAAACAAATCTGTACCGGTCCTTCACCCCCAGAATAACTTCTGATTGTCAAGCACAGTTACCAGGGGAATGAATAGCTTCTCCTGCAAGCTCCTCACTCAATTAAACTAATGCAGACAAAAAGGCCAGGCAGCAGCAGCCGGCAGCACGGGGCAAGTCAGATGCACGTACTTGGCGCACACGGAGCAACCGCAGCAGGTTCAGAGCAATGAGGGAGAGGAGGAGCAGTCCACAGCCTCCATCGTTGCAGAAGACACCCAAGGCTTCTCCTTGAGATGCTGAATGGCAAAAACTGGCAGGGTCTGTACCCTGGGAAGACTTCATGAATCTTTAACTGAGAAGATAGAAGCACACCCTGGTATCCAGAGCTGTCATCCGTATTTAACGGAGACTGATAAAGATCTGAGTGAGGAAACACCTACAAAAAGTCCTTGATTTATTAGTAATCCAGAACTATCCTATTGCTGCCTCCCCCTCCACTCAGCAGCCTTATAATTATAACTCTGCCTAAAAAATCAGGACAGCCATCAAGCCAGAGCACAAAATAGAGGCCAGGAGAAATGAGTACAATCCTCAGCCCTTCTTGAGCAAGAAAGCCAAGTGTCTAAAGCATCTCAATCATCTTTCAAAGCACCCAGGAAAAAAAAAAATTAGATGCAGCAGGAGCTCATTTTTGTTCCCAGTTGCTCTTTGCAGACCAGCTGTTGGGGCACTAATGATCCATATGAAGAGGATCGATTCCTGGTTTTTCCCCCTTGTGCAGCCAAATTTCATTAAGAGGATGAATATGGACCTTGGAGGCTACAGTGACATGTAGAGGCCTTCCTTACTCTTCACTCCTCTGTGATGTGCTACAGCTTCATTTTCTCTTTGGAAAGTTAGCCAAATAGCCTTTTTTTTAGGGGAAAGCAAAGCATCAGGCAGCTTCTGGCCCATGCAACACTGAGCAAACTTCTCCTGATAAAAAAGGCTGAAAAGACATTCATTATCCAAGATCTCTGAATACTCCGTACAGGCAGAGGTACTGCAGTGGAGTTCCCTGGTCCTCAGTGTGTTATCTGTGGCAGCTGGCTGGGGCTGCACTTCATGGTGGGATGGAGCAGGAACAGCCAGGACATGAATCGCAAACTGCAGAGTTCAGAGACAACTCCAGAATAAACTGCTGCTTCAGAAATACACATCCATATAACCTGCTTGACCTCAGAGGCATCATGGAGCTTGCAACTAAATGTTCGCAGTTGGGGAAAGAGAGGGAGGCAACCAAAGGATTCAGGCCAGCCAGGAGCATCGTGCCTTCACACACCACCGACAAGGAGGTGGGCACTTCAGCATGGGGACAAAGGCAGGCAGCAAGCAAACCCCACAGCTCCCTCCTTTCAATTGGATTTTAATAAAGCATGAGTGTGCAAACATAGAGCTAAATCCCATTCCCCCTCAAAAGCTAAAGGAAGTTGTGTCTTTGATTTCAATGTTAACACAGCCTGGCCCTTGCATAGCTGATGGCAGGGAAAGCCACTGTGGTCAGACCAGCCCAATGTAGCGGCAGCAGGTGCTCTGCAAAGCTGAACCCACACAGCCATGAACATGCCCCAGCTTAGATGGGCTCTTCCAGCAGGTGTTATTTGAATCCTGGGCATCTCTCTAGCAAAGTGCAATGATATTTAACTTCCTTGTGGGCTCAGGAGTCTGCCAAACATCTGTTGGGATTAGTTGGTTCATGTTTGTAAAGTGCACACAAATGCTATCATAAGGAAGAGGCTGACCTATTTATGGATGTGAATGCTGGACCAAGACCCAAACCCACATACTGTATTTGCACATATGGCTGTATCTCCCCTGCCAGATTTTACTGTGTGAAGCTAGCATGGAGGCACGAGGTGTCACCTATAGCTTACAGCCCACTTTTGGTCACTGCTAATTTAAGTGAGTCACACTGCTCCCCTCCTCCACTTTATCCCATCCAATTGCACAACTGAATTTTGTTAACAAGCTGGGCTAGCACAGCTCTACCAGGAGCCCCTAAATGCCATATGGGTTGCCCTTTGCAGGAGAAACCCACCTTCCCTCAAGCCTCCATCCCACTCCCTGGAGCCCCACCAGGGCTGCAGATCACAGACTCTCAGCCCACAGATCTCCGGCAGGCTCCCGGAGGCCAGGCTGTAGCAGATCAGCCACCCAAATTCCTCATGGCAAGGGACTTTGCATCAAGTTTCACATTTCTCTTGGGTGTCCCTCCCTCCCACACAGGCCTTCTGTGAGTAAAGGCTGAGGAATGAGACCGCGAGCCTGCACAGCTCAGAAACCACAGCGATAAACAGCCATGAGGGAGACGAACTCCCCAGGAAGGACAGGGAAGAGCCTGAGTAGGTTTCCGATGGAACTGAGCACGTTTGTAAAAGGGATTATAGGCGGCAACGGCTTGTGATAGCAGGGCCACAGGAGCCATACGTTCCCATGACTCAGAATTGCTTTGCACCAAGTTCCAAGTCCTAGACATACAGCTTTGCTCTGTCAGAAGCTACTGCTCCCCTTTCCTCCGCAGACACATTTCAATACTTATCAGGTCTCCATCTTAGTCACATTCTGCTAACACACACTTTTTACATCCTTTTCATCTTCCCTCATAATCAGTATCTATGTCCCCAAGTCAATCGCTCTGCTCTTCTCACACCATTCTCTGCTTTATCTTCATCTCCCAGGGCAGGAGCTCCTCAGACCCAAACACCGCTCCACGGGTGCAGCCTGTGCTCTCTGCTCGGGTTCACAGGACTTCAACACGCACAGTTTGGCAGAGTCACTACTCTCCTTTGGGTAGTGCAACAAGTGGCAGGCTCAGCCCAAGATGCTACAGGTCAAATTTAGAGATATGGACAACACAAGAAAATGTTGTCCATGGGATATGGAAGCAAAAACAAAGAGAAGGACAAACAGGAGCCCAGGAGCATACCAATACCATACGCAGAATTACTCATGTCTTTCATTAGATGGATAGGCCTTGTCTTGTTCTGGAGATCAAGAGCATCTGGAATCACTTCCATTACACATCAGGTAGAATGTGCATACTAAAACACGCAGAAAATATTCCCATCCTAGCAGGTGCATCTACCAAGACAGCTGGAACTAATCCAGATGATCCAATGTGGGACTTTCTGATAATACACAGCTACCTTTGTATATCCAGTTCCACCCATGAAATTGGGCACACCCTTAATCAGCTATGAATCAAATCATCAGAGACATGAGAAATTTATCCAGAGCCATTGCAAAAACCCATAAGGTTGCTTGTGCCTCACTGCACTTCACCTTCAAGGGATGGGGAACAGCCGACACAGGCAGACAGCTGCCCTGGACACAACAAAGCTGCAGCAGATCACTTTGGCTGGGACTTCTTGCACATAATGGCATGACCCAAGACCTAAAACACCACCTCAGGCGTGCAAATGCATACAGACCAGAGGTGCAAATGCATACAGACCAGAGGCTTGGGCTATGGCATCCAGAGAACTCCAGCAGGCAGGGAACCAGGGTGGTGCGGGTATGGGTATGACACCCCGCTGAGTGGCCTGACCCCAGACAAGGTGGGGCACTACCAGCATAGATGATCACTGTAACACACCAGAGCATGAGTCCTCTCTTTCTCACCCCAGGGTACATCACAGCAAGGCGGTGCAAAGGCAAGGTGATGTCAACCCATCTGCCCTGCATCCTCAGAGAGATGCGATACCCACCTGTAAAACCAGTGACCACAAAACACTGCCCATAGGTCGTGTATGCAATGAGGGGATGGGAGCTAACTTCACACAGAATAACTTACAAATGAACCCACCCTACAAGGGATCTTTGTGTGTAGCAAGGCAATGAGCTCTGCTCTCGTAGCTCCTTCTCCTCCTATGATGCGGTCCTTAAAAACTTCTCCACCGACTTCCCCAGCCTCCGCACACCCCAAGTTCACAGCTCTCCCACACAGCAGAGCAAAACACGCTGTGCCAAGCCATGGAAGGAGGCACACAGGCACTCCGTAAGCTGCCATCCTTTCGCCCAGACACTTCGAGTACCTGGGTGGGCGGAGTGCCTTAGAAAGATACACTCATTTATATTGTTTTAGGTTCACCTGCTGCTCTGGCCTCATTCCCAAATCTCGTACACCGAGGGAGACACTCAAAGAGGCGTTAGGTGCCAAGAATGCCGCACTCATCCCCGCAACAACACGGAGGTCCAAGGCGTTATTCCTAACTTCCAAAATATGCTTCTGCCCCACAATTTGTCACCTAATGCCACTGTTACAGGCTTGCAACTTGTCCACTTTGCTCACAATATGACCTCCTGCACTGTATGAGGCTGACTCTTCATTGCAGTGAGGCTACGGCTGTTCTGCATGCTACAGCACTGTTTCAGAAGAAAAGCAGCCAGACATCTCCCCAGATAACTTTAACCCTTTTGCCCACCGTTTCTTCCCCATCTGTCTGCCTTGGGAGCAAATTAGGATTCGCGTACAGGACAGTGCTTAAACACTTGCTTATCTTTAGGCACATAAGTAGCTGCAGAAAATTCAGCTGGATTACTCATACGCTTGAATTTCAGACTTACTATGCGGAAGGTTCACCGAGCCCTCCTTAAATGGCAAAGATGCAATGCTGTGTTTCCAAGCTCGACTCTGTGCATCCCAAGGAACCCGAGAAAGAAATGTATTCTCTAAAAAAGCACCGAAGTGGAACTGTGCTAGGGAAGGCATAATTTTCATTCTCCCAAAAAATAACCTGCAGGATCAGAAGTGATAGAGAACAACCACAGCTCAAAAGGAAGCTTAAACTACCCTAAAGAATGGCAGTCTTACTGTACACAGGAAAACAAGCCACTGAGGAAGTGTCCAGCTGATGATGCGAAGTCCCCCATTACCCATATTCTACTCCTTGAAATATGTTTTTATACATAAATACCACCTGGACCTTAACCATTTTTGTGGTTCATTTCTGGACCTCCCCACCATCACGTTTCAGATTCAACAGCATTAAACTGCCCTGGTTTCTAAATGCCAGGGGCAAAGACCAGCTTCCATACTAAGCTAGGCATTTCAATACCCACACAAGGTAAGTACAGGCCTTGCCCCCCAGTCAAGGATGATGATGATAACGTGTAAGAGGCAGGTAAAAGCAGGAAAGATGGGGGAGATGGACTGTAAAGATAGGCATAACTGCAATAAGCAGTTCAGAGTAATCTCCAGAGTTAGGTGGAAAGGATGCTAACTTCAGTCTGTACTTACAAACAATTATTTTCAACCATTTCTCTGTTTGATTATCCATTATGGCTGCAAACTAAAGAACAGCCTTGGTCTAACTGTCTTTTTTTCTCTTGGATTTCAGTGTCACGGATGACACGAGACTCCCAACCTCACTACTCTAACAAGCCTCAGTGTCCCATCAGTAAAATGGCAAGAATAATTTTCCCTCACCTCAGGAAGGCACTGCAAAAATAGTCCCCACAACTTGCAAACCACTCCAACGAAAGACCAAAGAGCACTCCAGAACAGCACAAAAGGAAATTAATAATTCTGCATTCAGTCCCAAGTTTGAATAGTATGTAGTAAATAAGGCTCGGGGCCACACACTGCACAAAAAGAAAAGAAAATGAATAGCTACTCATTAAGTATCACCTTCCACTCTGGGCACAAAGAGTAGGTGCTCTGGCAATTAAGTGGCTATATCATAATACCCGCTTGCAGGGGAGGCCAAATTAAGGTTTCATCAACAACCTTCATTCTGGCATTTCGTAGCTTTGGAGCACTTGGACTTTGCAACTTTAACACCATTCTTTTAACCAAGTTCACTGCTTGTAATTAGCTACAGGACTGCCACGTGGCTGCCGCAATCACTATCTGTTTCTCTTGGGAAATCCAGATTAAAGGCTTGTCTTGGCCASAGTAATAGCTTGAGGTATCTCTCAAGATTTGCCCAAACCCATGAAAAGCAAATCAAGTCTCTATCTCAAGTGATGAGGTGTGTTAAATTCAAGCCAGCTGACCTCTTTCGGGGCTGAGCTGAAGCAGGAACACTGCTGACACCCGGGCGAGTGAGGCAGGGGAGATGCAGCAGCTGGAGTTACAACCACTTATCAGCTGCTAATCCAATCACTCTCCCAACCCAGTCGCTTCATGCCACGCACTGTCTGGGAGACTCCTCRCTTTCATTCAAGCTTGCCTCATTAAGTGGAGTAATTCAAGTCTGTTAAGGTGAGGTAATAAACTGCTGAAACAGAGAGAGCTCCTTAGGGTACGTGCACACAGCACATCAAAGATGCACATGCACGTTACTGAGATATAAACCACTGCAGCTGGGGTACAGCAAACACAGCAACTGCAGCAGGACTGCCTGCAAGCCACCTGTGAAGCACCCCAAGTTTCTCTTCCAAAAAAAAACAAAACAAAAAAACAAAACAAAACAAAAAAAAAAAACCCACACCTCACCAACCTGAGTTTCATGCAGCCAGCCATGTTGCTGAAAAAACCCTAGAGGCGATATTTTAAATTTGCTCTGTTATGCTTAACTGAGGCTTGGAGCTGGACCGCTTTTACCCCATCGTGCAGTGCATCCCTACCCACAGCCCCTTCTTCAAGGTCTGCGGCACAATCTGTCAGCCTCCTCCATCCTGCCTGCCTTCGTCCAGCTGGCCAGGCTGGTCCCACCAGAAAGCAGCCAGGTCCTGGTTCCTCAGCAGCATTACGGCCCCCAGCTGTGCAGCCCCRGCAGAGGCTCTCCGGCTGGAGGAGAGATCAGGAGCACAAGCAGAGGGAGAAGAGGAGACGACTACAGCTCCCCACAATGAGATCCACTGGCCTAAAAAAGGGGAGGGGGGAGGGGGGGAAGTTACAAATTGATGCATAAACAAGGCCTGACTGTGTAATTCAGAGCTAACAGGGTAGTTTACTGTATGTTAATTAAATCCTCAGTGCCTGTTACCAACTGTGGAGATCAACTTATTTTTAAATTAAATAAGCAATAAATGCTTAGATGAACTTCTATTAAATTTCACCCAGTGAATGAAGTATGTGGGGCTTTTAATACACATTAAACAAGATAGTTATGGCAAGTTAGTTGATATTTTATTACCTAAAGATAATGGCCATATTAAATCTCAACTAACTATTCCACTGGCGGCACAATCATCCAAGACTTGGCGGAAGTTTGTCTGCCTTGAAGCATCACTGGGCAGCGGTAGCAGGAGGAGGAAGGCAGCCAAGTGCTGAATGGCACCTACTTAGACGATGCTCAAGTGCATAAGCCCACTTAGGCACAAAACAGGATCCCTCCCAGCCAGATCTGGAAACCCCAAAGAGGGCTGACAGGGGCTGTCACACAGAAACAAAGCTGGCGTAAATCAGAGACCCTCAAGCATCCCAACATCCCCCCCAAACCAAACGAAGCAATTTATGAGGTTACTGAGGAATCACTATTATGAGGTTCCCTTATGGCATGAAGGGCAATGGAAAGCACCCTCACTAACAGCCTGCAATGCTCAAAAGCTTGTATCTTTTTCTAAGAAAAGGTTACCAGCAGCCCACAACTCCACCGATGTTTGTTTTCCTTTCCTGAGCATATCGTGATAGTTTGGGAGTGCTTCTGAGTGACTCACATGTGTGTCACTGTCACCCGCAGATCCCAGCAACAGATACTGACAGTCTAAAATGACAGACACTTGCTGACAGCGACTTAAAAATGATCATTTTCATGCCAGCTCTTGCACTTGCTCAGAACGTGATCGAAACCAGCTCTTTGAGATGAAAGCAGAATCTCCACTGAGGTGTCTCTACCGGTAACCTTAATCACAACAATTACGTGTGGGTAGCGGGTTTTTTTTTTTCACGTCTGGATTGGAAACATCGCGAGCCCTACCTGCCCTGCCATGCCCAGAAGCAGGAGGAACGGAAAGAGCTGAGCCCTGCACACCGCTAACCCCCGCTTCTTGGGCAGGCACAAGCTCTCAAAAAGCTTTTAAACTTTGTGGGGTTTTTCTGGTCTGTGGTTTTCGGTTTGATTTGTTGTTTTCTTTTCTCTATTTGTTTCTATTTTACAAAACAAAAAGCTCCCTAAATTAAAGAGAGGAAAACACAGAGCTCTTCAGACTTTACCGATGCCCTCTTCCAGCATCCCAATGCACATGTGAAAGCCAATCGCGACACCTTCCCTCCAATCCCTCCCCTGGAACCGTTGTTCATAAAGTTATTTCAAGTCCTGTATTTTCCTACATATAACCCACACTCTTTAAAGGTATTGTTCCTTACGAATCCGTCTCTCAGATAACCCACATCCTTAGATAAGCTATGGTTTCCGTCTCCTCCGCTCCTGCCTGCTTTTGAAGCGTGACTGCAGTTCCAGTAAGCTCTCTAGCTTTTAGCAGAATTACCCTGCTACGAGAGCGAGAGCAAATGGTGATGATGAAGCTACCGGGGTAAGAAAGCAGGCTGCGGAGGACCGAAAGCAGGCAAGAGCATCGCTGTCTCGCTCACGCGTGCATATAGCAAACACAGATGCTGAATCCCAGACTTTTGGCGGGTCGCATAGACCTGGTAATCATCTTGCTTCCCTGAAGGCTTCTCTCCATCGAAAAAATAACGTACCTAAAAAGCACAGATGTACCTAAAGGAAATGCATATTTCTTCATCATCCCAATGTCATCTCTAAAACCTCTCTGTGCAGCCACAGGGACTTCCCTCCACCTGAAGGGATTACCAGGGCTGCCACAGACTGCACAGGGAAGAACATGGATGACCAGCTGAAGGTGAAACCCAGTGTGGTCCGGGGCCAGCCGGAGCAGAGGGTGCGGGTGCTGCCCAGAGCCACGTCAGGGCCAGAAGAGTTTATTAGGAGAAAGGCAGAGCTGTGTGGGTCAGGCTTTCAGATGCTTGATGAGGAACGAAATGCCACCGAGGATGCATTGTTCACACAACCATGATGGGCAAAGGAATAGAGAAACCACTGCAGGCACCCTGAGGGTATATGTTTCCACAGACGCACGGAAACTGTCGTCTTGCAAACAATTTATCATCCACCCAAGCTACCGCTTTTCTCCAGCTACAGTCAGCGAGAGATGTTTCAGAGAAACCTGCACGAAACAGTCTCTTCTTTCCAATTAGATGTTTACGATATAAGAGCCATCACCATTAGATGGTATAACTCTGAATGTACCTGACGTTCATACAACCATCCCATCTCCTTTCCAGACTTGGCTAAATTCTTGTCCTCAGCAACGTTCTGCATGATAAATGCCACCATTTAGTTACATGGAAAAGCACTTAATTTTGTTCATTTTGAATCAGCCACTTTCACCTTGGCTTGCATTGGTACAAAGGAACAGAGACCCCTTTTCCACAGCACTCACTGTTTCTGTGACACCTTTCTAACATGTGTCCTTTATATAGGAGCGATCCCAAACTATTGGTCAAACTCCCTCGGGTTTTCCAGTTCTCCACCATTTTTACTATCCCTCTCCAAAACKGTATACACCAGGCTTCACTGATCAGAAGGGAGTCACTTAAGTTTTATAGTCAGGCATTATACAAACACAAGCAGCGATTTTAAAAAACAAGGCAACAGTCAGGCTTCAAAATTAAGTGAGTGGTGTCTCCACTCTGACCATGAACCCCCACACCGTAATTCGTACTATGAGTTATAATTAAAAATACATACTGATGATCATATTATATATTTAAAAGCACTCCAGCTCCACTGAGACTGTAGCTGACACTATTAGGTGCCTTGCAAAACTCACTAGTCCAGCTCTGGAGCTTCACC
Organism: Phoebastria nigripes; assembly: GCA_035582835.1. Classification (NCBI taxonomy): domain Eukaryota; kingdom Metazoa; phylum Chordata; class Aves; order Procellariiformes; family Diomedeidae; genus Phoebastria; species Phoebastria nigripes. The sequence continues at coordinate 706,928 of JAYKAV010000067.1, read as the reverse complement.
CCTGAACATCCTAGAGAAACAAGTGCTTTGGCAAGGGATACACATCTGAATCAGCACTTCATTATTTGAAAGCTTGAATTACACTGCACCAGTTCCTGATTCTGGTAAGACAGAGCCCATTACCTCTCACTAACACAGGACAGCTGAAGATGATATTCAGAGCAATCCAACTTTGAGATCTGATGTGCTCTGCAAGTTTCCATGAGACAAGGCAGCTGAACTGCACAGGAACCTGGGATTTTCTGTACCCTAACCATGACTGCTGGGATACGGGATCTAAAATCCACTCCTGGCCCACCAGCCTAGAGGCAGGTTTCTGCCGGTTTGCCCTGGTTTCACTAGAGCACATCACAGGCAATATCATTCAACACTTTCACCCCCTCAAGCTGGGTGACTGCTCGTCCAAACGGCAACTAACAGAAGGGGACAGGACCCACAGAGCTGGAGCCTGCACCGAGGCGGGCATGCTCACCAGTATCCTGCCCCAACACCCAGGCTGATCTCCAAATGTGCTCCGAAGGTGAAAATCTCACCTCAGTGAAACAGGAATTGGAGCTTCTCTGCCCAGCCAGCTTATGGGACAGCAGCTGGTACCAACCACACTGGGCAATTGGGACTTGCATATGATGGAGACAACCGTGCAACGACAAAAGCTGTAATCCTCACCGACCCAGGCACCATGCACCGTGGAGACTGCATAACAGCGACGCATTGCAGTTTGGGGCTGTACCTACAGAAGCTTCAATGAGACACAGTCTTAGCTTCATTTTCCTGGATGCATCCTCCGTTTCCACCCAGGATTTTACCCAGGCAGCATACAAGGGCCACATATCCCTGACTGGAACTTCTGGACAGCAGGACCGCTGGCAACACAGGACACGTGCACAGCCAACATGCCCACGGCCTCCACACAACGCACACACTCTGGGGCTGACTTTTGGGAAGAGGGCGTTAAAAATCACTCAGGTGCCCTCTCTGTGCACAAGGAGCGCATTTTCACAGTCCAACAGACTCATCGCACACCACCTACCCACCACCAGGCACCTCTCTCCAGCCAAGAGACCCCCAAAAAGCCTCCAGTGACCTTCAGCAACCCATGTGCTCCAAACAGGCCCTCCAACCACAGGGCTCAGAGAAGAGCCTACAAGGACCAGAAGACATTTGATGGCAGGAGAGCCCCCAGCACCATAACTGATGAGGACTTCACGCTGCCACCATCCTGGACCAGGTTCCCCCAACTTGGTAGCTTTTCTCAACAACAGCCAACACAAGCTGACTCAGGTGGAAAAAAAAAAAAAAAAAACAAAACTGAAGAAAACAATTACAGGAAAACTATATATGAAACTCAACAATTAGAGGGCGGCAGGGCTGAAGACCCCATTAGCAGCACCAGCATCTCACTGGAGCTGCAAGCAGGATTAGACGCTGAGGGTAGGAGCTCGCTGCCAGGTGGCCCTATGGCCACCACCCACACCGTCACCTGCTGACAGCCCATCCCACAGGGAAAAACCCTCCAACARAGGCTAAACAACTGAAAGAGGGGAATAACAGAGCTAATAAATCTAGGAGTGATAGGATGAAAGGTCATGGGGTGGGCAGGGGGAAGGAGTAGGCCAAYGGGCAGAGAGAAGTTTTCAACAGTAAATCTTTATCCTCAGATGGAAATATTTCCTGAGGGAAATCCCATATTCCAGACTATTATTTAGCCTTGCCTGGGCCAGTCCTGCTGCAGCAAGGGTGGGGATAACCAGAAAGTCCCTCAGGTCCCCAAACTGTGCTGCTGCACAGCAAGCTGGGCTACGCACAGGACAGCGACCAACATTTTCCAGCATGAACATGACTGGTAATGTACAGATGAAATGCTGTGTCCCATTTTCTGGCTCCAAGCGTTCCCCTGCCTTCCTAATATCCCATATCTGTAATTACTTGGTGAGCCAGCACCTGCTGTATCACTCAGCTCCCAGACATCCAGGGACTCTCCACTCACTCTCAGATCTTGCCCCAAAAATCATTCCTGGAAGGTATAAGCACAAACGCTACAGGTAAATGAGTTCAAGGAAATATCTCAAATTTAGAGTGTTTCCAAAATCTTAAGACTTCCATGCGAGACCTTGCATTTCACATGGGTCAAAACCACTTTCTGCACAGGGGCCGAGGTGGTGTGGATGTGTAGGAAGACACATCAGCAAGCTTGACGGTTCCCACAAGCTCTTAAAACTTTGTGTATCCATCACCCAACAAGAGAGAAAGATACCAAACAGGAACCCAACCCAAAAACCAAACAACTGGGCCAAAAAGCCAACTGGTACAGGCATAGAAAAAACAAACAAAAAAATAATCAAAACAAAGCAGGAGAATCCAACACTCATTTGTTTCACCAACCGGGCCAAACTGCACCTCGAGGTACAGTAGCCAGAGCAATTACGGCATGAGTTTCTCCATCAACACCTCCTACTCCGGAGCACTGCCTTCTCCCCAGCACAGCCCCAGGGCGTGGAGAGTGCTCCTGAACAATGGCAGGAATAAGATTCGCCTGTTCAAAAGGGGAGGGCAAGAGAAGAGGGAGAAAAAAAAAATATTAAAAAAAAAAAAAAGCTCCGGGTGACGTAAGGGTGTGGGAAACTTCTACGTCCTTACCTGCTGGGGAGGGGTGGGCCTCCCCTGGCGTATAAAAAGCTGCCAGGGCTTTACTCAACTTGTTATTTACCACCAAGCCCCGGCCGAGGGGTCGGCCGGCGCAAGGTGCGGCGGCGGGGCAGCGCTGCAGCCGCCGCGGGGGCGGAGGCGGCCCCCGCCCGGGCCAGGTGCACCTGCGGCCGGCAGCACCGCGCCGCCGAGCCCCGGCCGCCCAGGGTGGACCCCGGCCCGCGGGCAGCCCCCGCCCGGCGCGGAG
>JAYKAV010000067.1:543992-703575 GCA_035582835.1 Phoebastria nigripes | reverse complement strand
GCTGCCCCGCCGTGTCCCCCGGGCAGCCCCTCCCGCGCTCCCTGCTTCTGCGTCCCCATCCCGCGGCGCGCCGCATCCCCCCGGCATCCCCCCGGCCAGCCCCTCCGGCGCTCCGCCCTCCCGCATCCCTTCCTCATCCCTCCCTCCGGTCCTTCCAACCCCTCCCGCGCCCCATTGCATCCCCCCGGCCGCGGCGCTCCCGCCTCCTGCATCCCTCCCTCCGGCCCCTCCGCGCCCCCCTCGGCCCTTACCTCCCCTCGGGCGGAGGAAGGGGGGGCCGGCAGCCCCGAGCTCGGCGGGACGCCCCCGAAACAAAAAGCGAAAGCGGCGGCCGCTGCCTCCCGCCCCGCCGGGCTGCTGCGCTCTGCCCGGGGCTGACGTCAAGGGCCCAAATTCCTGCCTTTCCCTGCAGGCAGATTTGTCCATGTAAGGGCTGGGGCCGGGGCCGGGGCCGGGGCGGCCGCACGGCGGGAGGGGGCTGCGCTGCGCGCACGGCGGGGGGCGGCAGCTACCGGTACCTCGCGGGGGGGCGACGGGGCTGGAGGCAGCCCCGACCCTGCAAGCATCACCCTCCTGCCCTGTAACCCGGGGTGTTAGGCCCAGAAATGCGGACCGTGGCTTGCAGTATTCAACTTTTCACGGAGAAGTTTTGTCCAGGGCTCCATATGATTTTTTTCGGTGCTTTTCCAACCAACTTTTTCTCTGTTCTTCCCCAGCCGGGGCGCATAAAAAGGTGGGGGGAGGTAAAAGATGCTCGGAGCTACAAAGGAGCTGCCTGCTCGGAGATTCGAAACAAAACCCGTCGAGCATACTAAGGAGAGGGGGAAGGGAAACTGTTTTCTGATCGCTTTCTGTTTGATTGTTTTGTGGCTATTTATAAGGACTGCAATTAAAATAATTCGGATTTTGAGTGTGATTGATTATTTTTATAATGTTACCTTTATGTAGCTGCTGGGTATCTGCATTTGCCCTGAAGAGAAGGGGAAGACAGAAGGGTTACATTGCGTTCAGGCTGTGGAGGGGAGAGTTGCCAAGCCTTACTCATTTGGAAAGAGATTTCTGGATGAGTTTTTAAGCACTTAAAATGTATTTCATTTTGACAATAAAGGGCTCTGCTGTGCACTTTCAGAAGACGTTTATAATCTTATCCCATTACCAGCTTTAATGTCCACAGTCACCGCTTGACAGCCCCAGGAGGGAACGTTTGCACGTAAGGACCCAAAAAAGGACATTAAGTGCCTAAAAGACTTCAGAAGCTGGAGCGCAGAGTTGTCATCCAGCCTCCCTCCCCCTTCCCTGGCTGCCAGAGTGCCTAAAACAAGCAAGCGTGCTCCCAGATTGACCCAAGTGCTCTGGCAGATCGGAGACCCCAGGAGATACCACCCCACCTCGACAGGCACCCCTTCCTCGGCAGGCTCCGCAGCAGGGGAAGCATGACATATCCCAAATTCAGTCCTCAGTGCAAATCCCCTGTCTGTGGTTGATTTGGTGTCCTGCACTGGCCCCCCGTACCAGGGGTGCTAAATTCCTCCCGAGGGATGGAGAGGGCTGCCAGAGCCAGATGCTATCTTAGAAGCACTGCAGCTAAATCTGCATGAGCCTGTCAGTCACAGCCACAGACGTTTTCTAAGCATTATGACTATGACTAGAAATACCATYGCCTTGTCCTAGCCGCCTACCCTGTACTTAAACCCTGCTGAAATCCAAAACCAAAGCAGAATAGTGCATGAGTCACCAGGGCCCCATGCCATAGGTGTACCTAGAGTGCCGATAGCACACAACATGGCCTGTTGTGAAAGACACGGGCATGGCTGCTTTCTAAAGCACTGGTGGATGAGACCGTAGCACCAGCTGAGCAGCCAAAGCCTTTGCCCAAGGCCCCATAAACCTGGGTTCAGTTCCCTCCCTGGAGAACCTACAGTTCAAGTGTCTCCTTCCAGCTGAGCGCTTTAACCACCAGGCTGCAAGGTCRTGCTCCTTCTTCATTGCGCTCCCAGGAAAACTCATGATGGTATTTTCTGCCGCAGGGGTCAGGCGGTCATCACGAGGGACTTCCTGGCACCGATGTCTGTCAACCTCAGTGCAGTGGGTGTCTCGATGGAGTCCTGATTTGTAATGCTCCAGAGAAGCAGATTTACAGGGGGATCGTTGCCTGGTTTTTTTCCTTCTCTGTTCGATCTTTCTTGCAAATCTGCAACAACCCTTGTGTTCTGTCAACTGGTATCTAGGGGAAGCATCTGAAAACTAAAAGAAACTGTTTGGCCCAAGATGAGAGACAAATGTTCTCCATTTAGTATTTCAGAGAAAACCAGTGGTCAAATATTTTCCTTGTCCTGTATCCAACAATTATTGCTTCTTTATCCATCAAGCTTATGCAATTTTCCAGTCGTGTTAACAGAAGAGAGAATACTTTGCACATCCGTAGCAGCCTCCTTTGAATGATCCCAAAAGTTTTAAGCTTTGAGCCTCCAGAATGTGAGATAGTAACTACTACTACCTCCATTTTGCAGGTAGATGAACTGTGACTAATCCTCTGCAGCACAGCAGCAGAAGTTTGATTCGCAGCCCATTAGCCTTGTAACGCGCTGCCCAGAATGGTCACTGCCTTGTCAAGCACAGCGTGAATTGTCTACTTTTTTCAGTTTCCTATCATGACCGATATCATACGCTTTGGAAATGAAAGTAGAAAATTCAAGGTGTTGAGCCTGGCTGTGAAAATCTGCTCTTTGCCTGGAAAGAATCAAAAATACTGGCAACGTGCAATCATTCCTTCAGTAATATCTACCGCACCCTGCACCATAGCAGCAAAATGAATTAAACAGCAAAAGACCGAAATGCCTGACATTGCATAGGCCACTCAGGAGGCAGTAATACAAGAGTCAGCCTGGGCCAATATTAATTCAAGGAAATGAGGTTTTTTAGTGGTTAAGGTGCATGACTAGAAGCCTGGAAACCTGGCCTCTGTTCCTACTTTTCCTGTGTTGTGTGACGTTAGACCAGTTGGTTCACCTCCCCATGTCTGCTTTTCAGAGTTTGGGTCTCTGCTTTTTGGTGAGATTTCAGATGTAAAACCACAAAAAATAAAAAGGAAGGGAAAAGCCCTTGGGAAGCCACAGGAATTCATCCCTCAGGCTGTAAAGCAGGAGCAGCATTGCCTAAACCATACCTGACGGAGCTTCACCTACCCTGCTCGTAAGGATATCTAGAGGATCCATTCCAGAGCTTCACAGTTAGAAAAACGTTTCTTATCTCTAACCCAAGTCATTTTTGCTGCAATTCAACTCTTAATCAGATGAAGTTGTGGAGATCTGACGTATTCCCTCACTAGCAACAATTCCAGAACAACAGGAAAGTCGCCCACCTGGTGAACTAATCCTTCCATGGGTAAAAGCCAGAGAGGCTGGAAAACACACTAAGCACGTGTTCTTGGGAGAGTTGCCACCTAATTTTCAGACAAAGATCAGATGCAATTAGCCTTAGATCAACTGGAGACTCCTCTGCCCCAAACCACAGCACTTTTCACCCACCTTGCCATGAGGATGCCCGTTTCCATCAAGACACATGCTGCAGCGGCACACTTGACCCTTTGGTCTCCAAAGGGTATTATTGGAAGCACATGCAAAATCTGAGCTCACAGCAATAGCATTCCTGTGGCACTGGGGAAGGAATGAGGAAACACCAGCATGGATACTAGGCAGACAGAAGAGAAAAGACTCAACCTGCAAGCCCGAATTCACTTCCAACCAGGGTGCATGTTCCTGATTTAGAGATACACGCGTGCTTGCTGCCTGGTGGAAGGAATCTAGGAACAGCAGTGGGCCAAGCTTTGTCATTCCCCATGTTTGCATCCAGACAGGAATGTGAGGCACGTACTGGGCGGGCATTAGTAAATCACAGATCACTGACAGTGATCGAGTCTGGGCCAGAACCCCAAGGGAATCTTCACTGATGAGAAATACGATTTCCAACAACCTCCCCAACTTCCCATGAGTGTATCAGACATAGTGACCACCATCAAACCCCTCTGCATCTCTGTACACATCTTTGAGCTGCATGTGGTTCACCAGATGCTCCGTTTTACCTGGTGATTAGTTCTATCTAATTCCATATCATTTTACTGTTGGCCATGGTGAGTTTTGGGTAGCTCAGGAAAGTATAAACCTCCCTGCACCCATTTCAGGCTCTGCTCCCTGCTCTGCTCCGTCCACTGCCCAGCCATAGCTGCCTGTGCCACACTTGGAAGGAATGGTAAAGCTTTGTAAAACTGCTAAATCCCAATGCTGAAAAGTGCAGTTGAGCAATGTGCCAGTGTAGCATACTTAATTTTAAGGACATACTTAAATCCAGTTTGAGCCCAGAGAGATTTTAGCTTAGATTTAAGCGTTCTGTTGAACAGGGGTGGATTTAAGGATTGAAGTGTTTTGCTAGACTGGATCTTTGGTTAATGAGGAAGGAGGGTTGCTAGTGCCTAGAAGAAAGAACTGCCTGGAGCTCTGTGGCCACAGGCAAGCCATAACTAGCACTACTCCATTTTTCTAATCAAATTTGATGAAATTAGCAAATAGAATTGGCAAAGAAGTTGACAATTTCATTAAGAATCCTCACTCTCTGGGTCTCAGCTTAGGGGGGAAAAAACAGGTTTATAGTATCTCATCAGAATGATGTGATATAATTAAAGCAGAAGTCACTAGACTTTGTATTTTACACCATCTGGTAGCTTGCATGATATCTCGGTAATGGTGAATGTCTCATGTCCAGATTTTAGCACTGAAATCATGAATGCTTTGTTTTACAGGAAGGGAATTGGGTCAAATTCTTTAAGGAGTCTACACTGAATAAACAAAGGAGTACCCCAGACTTAAAAGAAATGTTTACAGTAACAAATATTTTGGGGGGCATTTTTGCATAGGCTCTGACCTCCCTGTTGAGAATCAAAGCAAAAATATTGAATGTACTAAGCAGATGTCTTCTCCTAGTGACAGCAAGATGAGTAGAGACAGCTGGTTAGAAGAACAACAACAACAAAAACACATCATCATTCCTGCTTTGGCTCCAAAAAATCTTGGACTTGTTGTCAAGGAAGAAAGCTATGTATGTAAGAAGCCAAGAAAGAGACAAATATTATTGAATCTGGTAGCATTTTAGTGAATGTGCTGGAAATAACTTAAGTAGGAAGAAAAACTGGATGCGCTCCATTGTTTATTAAAAGAATGCCTCTTCTTATTTCCACAGGGACCTATAGCCTATATAGTCATTAACACATTTACAAGATGTATATTTTAAATATGTTGCCTCACTCATCAATCTTGTGGGCTCTTCTTCTAAAGTAAATAGCGTTACAGCACGTAAAAATGTGTACAGCCACATAAATATAATCTCTGCAAGCTAGAAATGCCAACTGTGAATTTTGCGTGTAACTCCTTCAATCAGGGAAGATGGGTGTAGTACAGAGACAGCTAGAGAGATCCGAAATATCAGGAAGGGAGGAAAAGCGAAAATTAGGTTCCCCCTGCTGAAATAGAAAAGAAATAATTCACGCAAAAAAAAAAAAAAAAAAAAAAAAGAAACAAAAATTGAAATATGAAGAGCTATTCTGGATGACAAACAGTCTGAGCTGTGGTGAACAACAGATCAGAGAGGAGTTGTTTGACAAGACTGCAAAATAAGCCAGTGACCTTCTGGCCTCCCTGCTCAGAGGTAGTACACTCTTCCTCTTGATGGTTTTCATCTGAACAAAACTTGAACTCTCTGCGTGGCCCCAGGACATTTCCATTTCCCTGAGCCTTAGGCAGACTTGAGGGAAGAACTACAGGACTGATGGGAAGGGTTTAAGAAATCAAAAGCTGTGCAGTTTGGCTAATGCCAAAGACGGGTAACTTGATGTGGACGTTCCAGGAGGACTAGGTAGGCCCAAATCCCGTGCCATAAGACAGTGCCCTGTGCAATAGCAAAGGTCTGGATTTGCTGGCTCAGGAGGTGTCTTCCATGGAGTGCTTCAAAATCCCTAGCCATCTCCTACAGAGGTCCTAAATAGTTTAAAGCCTTGAAGAAGCAAGAGTTTAAGATGGTATAAGGGATGAGAATTGAGGGGTGTGACCAATTTGACAGACCAGCTTGTAAACAGAGGACAATGAAGTCAAAAGGAGAGGACGTGGCTGCTGGGTCTCCAGTTCTTGGCTGCCAGCTTTGCCCATTCTCAGCTACGTGATTAGGCAGTCTGTGTACCATCATTTTCTTTGTAGGAAATTAAGTCTCCTGCTCTGCAACAGAGCAGATGTGGGACCTTGGGAAAGTTGCAGATTGAGCTAAGCTGGAAACAGCTTCCACCATTTGCCAATATCTGGGAGAGTCTGGAAGCTTTCCCATCTCTACTGTGACAAAAACAGGACTTCTCAACATTTTTGGAGGACTTTTCTCCCTTGTAATAAAGGACAAAAAGCATGCAATGAAAAACAAATCAGTGCCAGAACCAGCTAAGGATCAGGGCACCACCATTCTGCCTGCTTTAATTCCCCGTATTGCCAGCCTCAGCTCCAAGACCCGACCTGCAGTCTCCCAGCCACCCCAGGAATGACCATGCCATGATGGAGGACCATTTTGGCCAGAAATTCCATGCTGATTGCAAGAAAACATTTCTTGCTGAAATGGATACACTCCCACACACACAACATGAAAGGAATCATGTCTGACAAATAAACATTTTCTAATGAGAAACATTTATCCAACATGTTCCTCCCCAGTGACTCTGGAGCTTTGTGCCTCAGTGCACCATCTATAAAAAGAGACAACAGCCTTTCCCAGCCTCTGGGAGAATACACTCAGATAATACAGTGATGGACTCGCTACCTCCATTAGTTACCCTAAGAGCTCCGTATACCTTATAGCACAAAAGTAGAGACTGAATCAAGAATTTTTATACACCTGTTATAACCCACGTGTTTGACCTTGACCATCAGCATCTCTGCCCATGGGCTGCTCCATCTGCTCCGGTGGGACACAGAGGCGATGCAGGGCACCCCAGCAGCCCTGGGCTCAGCCATCCCTGCATGCACATTTCCTCCCACCATCGGGAATTTGGATCACTGAGGAGCCAGCCCAGCCCTGCTGCCAGTGAGGTGACAGATCCCTGGCACTGGAGCTGGGCTCGAGCTGCTCATGAGCTGCTTGCGGCTGGAGAGGAATGTCTGCAGAGAGCTAAACCAGATTGCTCATAGATCTCTTCCAAATTGCTCGCCTCTAATCTAGCAATTTGAGAGTAAACGTGCATGGGGAGCACCATCTTCCCCCCCACTTCAGCATAATAACCTGAGAACATTGAGTTTGTGCACAGATATTACGAGATGGCTGCACTGGAGAAACCTTAGGATCTCACTGGTGCCTTGGCAAGTGCATAAAATGTCAGAGCCACCTATGCGTATCCTTTCCCCTCTTACAGGACACATCTACTTCAATTACTTGTTTGATGCTATAGACCCACCACAGCCACCGCAGCTGCAGGAGCACGGTAACGGTCCGGGCAAGGGCTGGCACTCTGGGCTGAGCTTGTGAATATGAAGCGATACACTTACAAATACCTGTTCTGCACAGAGCTTTTAGAAAGGGTCAAATGGCTTCAAAACTTCAGGAAAGCTGACAGTTTAGTGTCACCCATATTTTTCAGGCCCACACCTACTGCAGGGGGAAAAAAAAAGGTTTCAGTTGGTATTTGCATTATCCTGTCTATGTTTCAACCACACGGTTCCAGCATTTGCAGAACTTCTGGATGCCCATCTCACGTGTTCAGCATCTCACCCTTCCCAAGCGTAGGCTGAAAAATGCCACTTTTCTCCACTATTAAATCAAAAGCTGGCAACACCCATGTGTCAGCTGTTTACCACCCTCCGTTCCCTCCCTTTGGGCAGCTGACCAGGGATAATGACCTACATCCTTGAAGTATTTGTTTTATTTAGCATTACAGAGAAGGAGGGTTTAAGGCAACAAGCAACCTAAGAATACAACCGTTCCCACCCTATCTTATTACGATCAGAGAGATCAGCTTGCGTCTTCGCTTGTGGGAACACAGCAGAACCAGCCAGTTCAACTCTTTGAATGTCCAAGACTTCATCCGGGCTCCCTCTGCTCTGCCTTTGGCCTAAACAGACTGGTTCCAGCGCCTTCCAATTAAGACCATTCACTCATTCTTTACCTTCAGGTAGGAACAACAAGCTACTCGGCCTTGCTTTAGCCATGTCGGTGCTGCTCCGGAGATGCCTAGATGAGGTGGCCACTCTGCACACATGGTAGCAAGGTGCAGACAGAGAAGCTGAACGTCACCAGGAAGCGTTTGAAAGCACCGGGACCCTGTCATGGCCACCCAGAGCAATGTACCAGTTGACACTGTTGGTGTTGAACACCAACTGCAAGCTCTGCACAAGGATCCGGGACTGGTACACGCCCTGCATCAAGCCTCACCCCACGATGAGACAGGCAGGCAAACGAGAAAAATAGGGCCCTGGCCCCTTCCTGTGATTAGATCATTTTAATGGGTAAATATTTTCCTAGATAGAGAGCCGAGATAAAGGACTCCTGATGTCTGAACTGGAGTTTGAACAAGACTCAGAAGGACTATCCCTACCTCGTAGTTCTTTGTATTGTGCTTTTGCCAAATGAATGCCTTTTTCCCCAAAATACCTAGGAAATTAAATGCGAACTTGTTAATAGCTAAAGATGAAGATGCGGATCTCACAGAGTAAATTTTTCATTGTATAGCAAGAACAACATAAGAACTGCAACTCGGTTTTAGTCTACAGTCAAATTGTTCACCAGTAAATATACAGTATGGATTTAGTAACAGGTACCAAGGGTTAATTCCCAGAGGACATTACAGCTCTACACCATTCAGTCTAAATATTTACTGAGGAGTAGAGAGAAGTGTCTGAGTGGTAGAGGCAGAGTCCCAGAGACTGGCTTAGTGAAGTCTCTTTAATGAGAGCCTGTTGCTGCACGGAAAAATGATTGTGATTTTTTTTTTAAATGAAAATAAGTGTTCTCGTGCTATAGCAAACAGTGATTAATCATTCCGTATTCCTTTTCTCTGCATTATTCATGATTTTCCGACCTCTGCTCTATCCTCTCCCTTGGTGTTCCAATCTCACCCTGAGCTTTCTCAGGGTTTGGGGGCTTTTGTATCAGAGAAGCTGGTTTATAAGCCTCTTTAGTGGAAGGCTGTGTTTGAGGAACAAGTCTGACTTAAATCTCACTTAATATCCAAGAAAGTTCTCTGGTGTTTGACCTCTTCATGGCTGAAACAATATCCTTCAGACACAATAACCTTGGTGTTTCAAAGCTGTAACCAGCACCTGTGGAGTTTTCAAACAAATAGGCTCAGGGTTCCTTGATGCACTCTTCGTTACTGCTCCCACGTTTGATTGCTTTGTAATTATACTTGTAAAATGTGCGATGGGGTTACGCATGGGGGGGGGGGRAATTTTTTAAAAATCACGTTTCAGAATGGGAGGGGATTTATGGGAGCTGCAAGACAAAGAAAAACCCACCTTTCTTTCTTTCTTCATTGTTTTCTTTGGAAGGCAGCCACCGAAGTTTCCTTGTCAGTAATACGGGGATTTGTAAATAGAACAAAGAGCTTCCTCGCGCCGAGGCTCATTATATAAGCCCAGCGCAGTCACGGTGTGTCTTCGCAGGCAGTTCCCTTGAACTTTGCATCTCGCTCCTCCTGAGAACGGTCCTGCATGCCAGCTCGAACAGATGTGGTTTCCTTTAGGAAAGGTTTTCTGTTAGGGTCATTCTGACTTCCCTTTCAGAGCTTTCCAGCCTCATGTGCTCTTTGCTCAAGGGATTACTGTGGTGGCCACTAACTCCGTGTGCTACTGTTAAGCTTCTCCTCACCTGCTGGCTGAGCTGAATGAACGCCGAAATCTCTGTTCCACAGAAAAATCTGACATTTCATGTTTTCCTGAATCAAACCGGAAAGTTGCAATTTCCTTTGAACCCAAATTCTGAGAAACGTCATTTCAGAAAGAGCAAAATGGCCTCACTGCAGCCTTTTGTTTGGGTGTTACCTACAGGTTTTTATGTGCAACTTAAGCTAGCTTAAAATGCATCACGTTCCAAGTGATCCCAAATGCACCCAGGCAGCACCCACTGTTCCCGAAGACACCCAGGGAGGCACGGAGTCTGCTGAGGGTGCTCTGCCAGAGAGACGGAGTAAGGAAACACATCTGGAGATGTGACACTGAGCCAGATGTGGTTTTGTCTCACCCCATGTACTTATTCTAGTATTGTCGCTGCTTCAATTCCACCAGTGCACTTATATACTTTGAGCTTACAAGCATTTAAATTCTTATTTTCCAGACTCACTGAAAGCAAAGGCTTTTACTATATCTCACTGAGGCTATAACGCAAAGACAATAGGTTGTACAAGCCCAGCATGATATTTCCAACGTATCGAGTGCGTATCAAATGACACTAATTTAAAAGAGTGCAGCTTCAAGAAGTTTTAACTAAATCAGGACACATGGCTGTGCAGACCCTCTTATTTAAGTATCAATAGAGCTGTTTTTTCAGCTCTGGTTGGTTAGAAACCTTTTTTTAAATGAATGAGAATAAGACATTCTACAGCTGATAAAGACCATCAAATGCAAAAGTTCACACTGGTGGAACTAAGCTGAGATAAGCTTGTGTGTAGGCAGCTCTGAAGCGCAACAATATAGCAGGAAAAACAGCCCTACCCTGTGAACAAATGAGAAAAACAAAACAAAGAAAACAATGGAGGAAAAGCTGCTGCTACCTGGCCTTCATGGAAAAAAAAAAGAAAAAAAAAAAAAAAGGAAAAAAGAGTCGGGGGGGGAAGAAACGGAAATGTACTTCAAGACCGAAATCTCATCAGACTCAAAATCAGTGTAACTCCCACATTGCAACAGTTTGCAGGTCTAACAGACACAAAACTGTTCCTTCACCCGAAAACCAAACACAAAAGTCACGGAAACCCATCATGCCAATTCTGTGGCTGCTTTCCGGAGCAGAATCTCTTTAAATGTCAATGTTCCCTTTGTTCTGTGCACCCTTTATAATGAGTCTATCATCTGTTTGGTAAAAGATCCAATGGAATATGTAATAAGGTTATCTCACCATCTCTCTCTATTGTAAAGCTGTATCTCCTCTTCCACTCATTAATTATTGTCTTCCATTTCCTGTGTCAGGTCTAAATTAGGAAATAGGGACTCAAGACTTACAAGCTTAACAACTTACCATATATCAGCTGAGCTGTGGTAACTCTCCATGTGCTCCCTCTTAGCCGGTAATAAACAAAACCAGTGTGACTTTGCGGTGCATAGGCTTGCAGTCTATGCAATTTAGCTTAACCTCCTTTTATTGTCAGCTAAGCTGACAGCGATAGTTACCATGGCTCAGCTGACGTTCAGTCCTCATATTGCAAGACTTTGCCTTAAAATCTTGGGAGCAGAGCTCATTATAACTATCTGGAAAGCTACAATGATTTATGTGCTGTCAAAATACACTAAAAAAAAAAAAAAAAAAAAAGAAAAAACAGCACGATTACATGATTATTGGCCAATGCCCCCTGGTTTGCAATTTTTCAAGCAGGAACTGCTCAAACTTTGGATCAAGAAGTGAAGCAATCTGTTTCTGAAGTGCAAACAGGGAAAAGTTAGATGAGTCTTCTAGCAATTTCAGGCAAATATATCACAGAAGCAGCATGCTTAGCCTTTTTACTGTGCATCTGTCTGAGGTTTCCAGTAAGATTTCCCTGATATATAGTAAGAGTCAAAACTCTAATCTGTTTTAACTCTTTTTTATTGTCTCTGCAGCACTAACTTTGAAAAATGGCCTTGTCCCCAAAGAACTGCACAGAGTCCATGTAGGGAAGCTGTTAAAATAAATGCATTACATAAAAATATTGCAGAGGAACTCAGCTCTGAGGGTTTGGGAGCTACAACATATAGATATAAAACAGAACAGCTGAAGTATGAGTGGAGGTCATGCTCCAGGAGAGAAGAAGGGAGGTCCCCTGTCTGGCAGTTGTTGCACATGATCTCCGAAATCAACAATTCCTACTCTCCTTTCTCAGGGCTGCAGCGTTTTAATAAATGACTCTTCTCATGTTAATGTCCTTCTGCCTTCCTCCTCGCTGACCTCAATACACACTGAGCTGATTCATAAAGTTTCTTCTTTCTCTGTATTTGAGTGCTTTCTGGAGACCTTGTTTGTGCTGTTCTGCCTGCGAGACATCTGGCTGATTTACAGAGACTAGGACACAGTTGAGCGCCGCGTTGGCCGCCCTACCTGAGTATTGTATTTCCTACACACTGTGTTCCTATCTCTGCCCATGCCGTGGTCTGATTTTAGATAGTCTGTATGTTGTTCAAAGAAGAAAGTGTACTTTCTGCCTTTCAGAAAAGCTTCTGAGATCCTCAGGAGTAAAAATGTGCTTTTCCACCTGTCTTCCTTGCAGAGCAGCGATATCTGTCTAGACACTGATTGTGGAAATTCAGGCAAGGAATAATGTGCAAATGAGAACATGATTCTGTAGTGGGGRAAAATGGACAAATACCAGGTGTCTCAAAAGGTTGAATCACAAACAAGACGGCGAAAAAATCTAGCAACGCAGTAGATGATGGAGGAGCTCAGCTTGGCGTTCGTCCGTTTATTCCAGCAGGATATGCAGATTCCACCCTCATGACATCACCGCGTCATCTCACCTCATCAGTGCCTCATGACACAACCCCTCTCTGTAGCGCTGAGTCAGCATCATTATGCGATCTCCTCTTGGCCATGCAAGATGGGGAGAAAGTCTGTCCATAATGGTAGAAAGCTGTGACCGACCTCTCAAGAGGCCCCCAAAGGGATTAAAAAACTCATGGTCCCCTCATGAACACTCCTCCCAGGAAATAACAGGGGCTCAGAAAATTCTTCTGTGAAGTGACACAGCACTGTGCTATGGAGGAGCTCCCACAGCAGATGGAAGAGTAAGTAATATTGTGGGTTGAAATGAAGGACCGAGGAACATCTGCACTTAGCTCCTGGAGCTCCAAAAGAAGTGGCAAAGTACATTTTCCCTGTAACCAACAGGTCCTGCTGATTCTGCATGCTGCGCTCTTCTAGAGGCCTAGAGCTGAGAGAAGACTTCTCATCACACTCAGAGTGGAGTGCTAACCCTCTGCTCCCCCAAGCAAAAAAAAGCTGTTTCCTATTTTGGCAAAAAACAAATGGAAAGAATCTAAAATATTCATGCAAGGGTCAGCTTCCAAGAGGCAATGTAAAGAGCAGCTTTATGTTAGAAGGAACTCAGCCACACAAAGATTAAAATACTGGGCCACTACCCCCGAGTCTGGTCTTAGACAATCCCTGAGGCTTGAAACACAACCCTAAAAACGTACCATGCTGCACCTAAGTGTGCAATTCTGCACAACAGGACCAGGAGGAAGAGCTCTTCCTGGAAACACCAGGTCCAGAGGCCAGGAGGCTCTTGTCATATTTGCACATACTGGTCCCTTTTGTTGGAGGATTTAGGTCACAAGAGCGTAGGAAAGGCAGCTCTGAATCACCTGGCTCTTGCACGTGTTGCCTACACATTGTGCAAAGGTTTCTGAACTCAGCCTCCTTTCAAGACACACCCTTTGTTTGTTACTTTCTCTTAGGGCTTTTTCGCAACCCCATCCGCTGCCAACATAAACAAGGTTGCAACATCTTCCTCCAATCTGTCTTGCTCTGCTGTGCTCTAAATGTCAACCAGCAACATAGCGCTGTTCACTTGCTTAATTGGGCAAAATACCTGCCATTGCAACCCTGTGTCTTGACTCCCTTTGGGAAGAAGTTTCTTGGGAATTGTAAGTGACAGAATCTGCAAGGCGGTTTTAGTCATGTTGATACCAGGTACCAAGAGTCTTGTGCAGGTAGGACATGCAGTTGGCTTTGCTGAGCAGACATCAAGCATCTGTAAGGCACCGGGGAAGGTTAGGAAGAGTAATTATCAGGGATCACAATGTTTAGTAGAAGTTGTTTCTGCAATTGCGGTGCTTTCTACTTCTATGTGCACCCTCTGCAGCGTGTACCCTGTGCATTGAGTGCAGGGGAGAGAAGATGCTGCCATTTGGATAGCTTTTATCAGCTCATGTGAAACAAATTGTGGGACGTGGTTCCATTCCTAATAATTAGGATAACTAGAGTACATCCCTTCTCACTAAAGGGACGCCACAACAAACACTCTATGAGCACTGTCTGTAAGCAGGTAGGAGACACAGGCACCCTGGAGACCCTCTTAACTCCCAAATCTTGTCCACACTAGAAAGTAGATGTATAATGCATTGAACAGAGGATATCTAGCAAGCCCAGGAAAATGGAGGGTTGCATGGTGCCTACACACAGCCATTACAGCTGAGATATTAGTACGGCTGCCGCAGGACTCCCCGCGTATGGTGTGTAATAGATGTTTGCATCTGTCCACGTTTTTGGCATGGCCTCCTGCTTGCTCAGATGGAGCTGTTCTGTGCATGGGACGGAACAACATCCTGTTACGCTCTCACCCGATGGGCACACTCACCATGCTGGACTGTCATTAGCCACCTGAGCCTCTGCCCAGCCTGGCATGCCAGAAGCCAGGCTGTGGGCGGTACTGCTCACCAGCTGGAGGCGGTTGCTTTTATCAGCAACCTTGATCATGGGGATTTTCTCTTATTTCATTCTCTAGCTTCCTTCAGCCTTGGATTTGCATAAGATCCTAGGTTAGGACTAACCTGATCCCAGGGTGAGAACATTGCATCAGGCCCAGCGAATCCTCCATCCCAAACTGTCTCTTGACTGGGTGTGTTGGCACTGGAAACAGAACCATGCAGGGACAAATGGTGGCTTGAGTTTTCCTTAGTAATAGGGGGTGCCTTGCTTTGTATCCCATTTAAACTCCTGTGCTATGTGCAGGATTGCAGCGGCAACTCCCAGTCAAGTCTCTATTTGTTTACAGCCCTTGTTGCCACAGTAGCCAGGTGCTTTCCATGTTCGCTCCATGTTGCTGAAATGAGAAGCACGTCCAGCCTCCGGCGCTTGCCAACAGCTATTGACTAATAAGAGCACATTGTCCTTGGTGACAGAAGGTAGCATCTTGCTTTATCTATGCATTCCCTGGCAGGCAGCAGCAGTGGAGAAACAGAGGTGTCTCACTGCATAGGTAAGAGTATGAATTCAGGTCTCTCTGGTCATGCTGATGGATGGCCCTGGTTGTAAATAAGTATGTGGTCATTCAGTTTGAGGAGTTGTAGGTAACAGGTTGCAATAGTAGCCATGACACCTTCTGAGGGGTTGTTTATTATGGACATGTGTCTGATAGGCTTTTCTAGGTCCCACTGGATTAAATCTGTGTACTTGCTTGGGGAAGTGGGGGTGATCATCCAGGCAGGGTTCAAAACTAGTCTTAAGGTTTTCACTGGATGAAACAACAGAGCAGAGTCAAGGCTTAGCAGTGCCAGGTATCTGATATAGCAACCGCCATCTAACCTGTTCGCCTTTTCATCATCACTGTATGGCCAAGAAGATGGCCTGAGCTCTTTCCTTGCTGAGTGCCAGATTCACTTGCTTCAAGAACAATTTGGTACCCTGACCTGGAGCTGTCTTTATAAAATATAGACACAGGCATGTACTATTGCAGGATGTAATATGAACATGAGGTTGTGAATGACACTGGGGTACAGCCTGCCCCGTGGCCCCAAATCCCTCAAGACAGTGCTGATCTACTGTAATACATCGATTATCTTGCTGCAATATAAAAAGATATACTTCCTGCTAAAAATGGCATGCTCCACTTGCCAACTAGATGCAATCTAGATCTGTCTCTGTCATTGCAGTATCCAGTGCCCGGCAAGCCAAACACTAACAAACTCTGAAACTGAACACAGAAAAATTACCAGTGGAATGGTGCTGACTGGGTCAGAGGTGCTTGTACGTACAAGGAGATCACCTATCCACTCCCATGAACCGTCCTCCAGCTCACAGCTGGTCCAAATGGGTACGTCCTTGGCAGTTCAATCAYTGCTGTCCCATCGGCTGGAAATGATGTCACAACATGAAACTAAATGTGCAATTGCAGTGATGGGCAAAAAATCCAGTGCTTTGTTTTGTATCGGCATGCTCAAAAGCCAAGAATTCCTGCTTAGAGCATCGAAGAAGTAAAATACCCTGTACTTTGCCCAGTTACAAGCAACACAGTGGCTCTGCCTCATACCAGAATGTCCATTCCCCAACACCACGTTTATTGGAATGACAGGAAAAGASAAAAAATCTACGTTTGTTTTTTTTTTTAAACTTTATCTTTTAAGACCAGAAATCTTGTGATTGTGGTAGGAGCTTTCCCACCTTGCTACTGAGAGTAGCCTTCTGTATATGATTTCAGTAGAGATTTTACTCCAATGAGAAGTTTTCTGTTTTGTTKGGGGATGTTTTTGTCCTGATGACGATTTTGGGTCATGCCAAACCTCCACGTGAACATCTCAGTTACACAGCTGCAGCCCCACCTTTCTCCGAAGAAACACCGAGCATGTTCCTCCCCCTCACAGACAAAGAGAGCGAGCTCTTTGCCCAGAACAACAGAGGAGCCTGGCTTTCCTGGTAGCAAATACCTATTCATATAATGACCCAAAGGAGAAGGCATGTTGGTGACAAGTCTTTGGCTTTTTTTGTTCTTTCCATGGGGAAGGGCATTGTTTCCTACCCAAATTCTGATTCTGGTTTTTTTCCTTTTTGTTTTATGAAAAAGGTATCACCATGTAAAGGGTGTTAAACTGCTGTTGAACCCAGATGATGGTGGGAGGATGGCATTTTGTTGTTCCTTCTTCTGCAAAGCTAGTTCATGGAGTTGCGTCCCGAGTTGTTGGCAATACGTTGTGTTACGGCTTTGCGGTGTTGTGTACRCTGAGTTGGCTCAGCGTAGCGAGCCTGCCCCACACTGCACAGTCTTGTGCCACTGAGCAAATGAAGCAAATTAAGAAAAGAGTTTGACAGTTAGTTTGACAGCTGCAGTGAAATGACTGTATATGATGATAAATAAATAAACTTAAAGAATATTTATCAATGCCTTCCCTCTGAGAATCACACTAACAGTAATTAAACTTTTCTAAACCCCATTTATAAAGTCATCTACATTCAGGTAAACTGAGTCATAGAGATTTTTGTGTTGGCACAAATATAAGACAAAGGGTCCCAACTCTTATTCCTTACTTCAGACTCCTAGATGCCAACCTTCCTTGTCCATGAGGACAAAAAAAGAAGTTGGCTTTAGAAAATATAGTCGGTGTTTACATTTTATTGAACCACTAGACATTGCTGTTGGCCACAACATGACAACAGTGCAGCAAAGAGAGCCTTTCATTTGCCTGTGCTTGGCAGAAAGTGTCGGTCTTTGGTTACTCAGCTGAAGTTGACAAGTTGCCCAGTATTTTTATTATCAGGTTGTCAGCTCAATCTCACTACTGCCCTCTTAATTTATTATTTTGCATTTCAAAATCACAGGTGTGACTCATTGCACAGCCAGAGGTTATAATGAAGTATCCCACTCATCTTTTAGCTCACCCTTTGTTCAAGACAATGCAGATTGCAGAAGGTTTCTGAGGAGGTAAGAGGATTGCAAAAGAGCCGAAGACTCCTCTTTTATCTAACCAATGTGTGGGCAGTGAAACTACCTGATATGAAACCAGTTGGGTGCAAAGGTGGGCATGGAGGTTCATTTGTCATTATGGTGAGGGTTGAAACTCAGAAGATAGAGCAGCTGTAATTGAAGATAGGCACCCAAACTTAAATCACCTCACCCTGAGGATGAGGCCGAAGAGGGAATCCTAAGATAACACGCTTCTCTCAAGATTTCCTCTACACTTCAGTTTCCAACAGGACAGAAGAWGAAAACCAAGAAGCCTGATCCTTTTCAATTAAAAGGTCTTATTGTCTGTGTCTCTTATGATTTAAATTGGGAAGTGACTCTAAGTGCAAGATTTTGAGGTATTTGTTTTGCCACCATTGTGCAAATAAGAATCTTGTTGCATTAGAGTTTTTGAAATATAAAAATAGGTTTCTTAGCATAAAATGATGCATCATCTATGTTTCTCCTAGGAGCATCTAAGACAGGGTGCTGGGGAAAAGGAAGATGGAGCACAGTTCTATTGAAAAGAGTGTCTTGCTGCTGACTATGAAAATGATGTGGAAATCATGGGATGAATTAAGGATTTGTCTATATGGGAAATTGATGGGAATGCTTCCTGTTATCTATAGCTCATGCTAAGTAGAGGAAGAGACCCTTTTATCCCAGAAGAGAGTCCAAATCCAGAACTATTCTTAATCAATTTGCTCTTTTAATTGGCTTCTACATGCAGCTGACCCCACAGCAGAGATGCTGGGTTCATGCTACAAGAAAGCAAACTGCATAAGCTTGAGAAGATACAAACACAATTTGTTTCTAACAGGAGGAGCTTCCAAAGTCACCCTACACAGTGTCCTGGCAAGTCTTATCTCCCTTCCCAGAGGGAAAGATGCACATCCTATTGCCAGTCAGAGTACCCTGGAGCAGTGACAGGCAGGGGCAGAGCTGTTGGGACACTCGGGTTTTTTAAAGCTGCAACATGGAGCTGTGGCAATGCCAAAAGTGCACCTAGTCCGCTCTATCTCACTGTGGGGCAGGGGGCAGAACTGTGACTCAAAGGCTGTCCAGTGGCAACAGAGAAAACTACACCAAGAGCACTTGTTCAGCTCTGCCATATCCAATTTCTGTCAAGTGTAGAATAATAGCTATCCAGCGAGCTGGGACATGCTTTACCAGCATCAATAGAGTTGTGCTTCAGAGCATCCCTCGAGGTAGCAGAGAATTATCCCCATTTTATAAATGAGGTAACTCAGGCACAGGGATTAAAGCCAAAATGTTCCAACCTGGCTGCCTACTGCTAGGTACCTACACCCATATTTACGCAACTCGTGGCCTGATTTTCAGAAGGGCAGGGCAATGAAAATTTTGGCCTGAGGGATTTGTTCACACACAGTTTACTGGTAACAACGCCCAGGATGGAAGCCTGGTCTCTGCTACCTGTCTTACGCCTTAACCACTAAAAACATCCTTTCTGCTACTAGCCAACAGTTGGCAAAGGTTCCTGCTGTCCCCATTCACCACGCAGGAGCTCAGAATGAGCAATGCAGACTGGCTGCCTACGTGCTCACAGCTAGAGACTTTTAAAGAGCAGCAGCAGGAGTAAAACTGGTGCAGTTTCTTTGCTTCCCTCAAAGCTCTTCAGATCCCAGGCAGCTTTGCTTGGCTTGCAGTGCTTTGCTAAGCCAGCAAGTCTGGTGTGCAAACCTCCATCCTGCCTCATGTGCGGCATCCTCCTCCCCTCCTGTCCCCGCACCATGTCCTGCTCAGCGCACCTTGACTGGCAGAGCACAGGTCCAGTGCAGAACCAGTAACAGACCAGTAGGAGAAGGGGGAAAACCAGCCATGTAGATATCTGAACTGCTCAAAAACACAAGCACCAACAGGACTGAGTTAGAATCATAGAATAGTTTGGGTTGGAAGGGACCTTTAAAGGTCATCTAGTCCAACCCCCCCTGCAATGAGCACAGACATCTTCAACTAGATCAGGTTGCTCAGAGCCCCATCCAACCTGACCTTGAATGTTTCCAGGGATGGGGCATCTCTGGATGCAACCTCTCTGGGCAACCCATTCCAGTGTTTCACTGYCCTCATTGTAAAAAAATTCTTCCTTATGTCTAGTCTAAATCTACCCTCTTTTAGTTTAAAACCATTACCCCTTGTCCTATTGCAACAGGCCCTGCTAAAGTTTGTCCCCATCTTTCTTATAAGCCCCCTTTAAGTACTGAAAGGCCGCAGTAAGGTCTCCCCGAAGCCTTCTCTTCTCCAGGCTGAATAACCCCAACTCCGTCAGCCTTTCTTCATAGGAGAGGCGTTCCATCCCCCTGATCATCTTTGTGTCCCTCCTCTGGACCCGCTCCAACAGGTCCGTGTCTTTCCTGTGGCAAGGACTCCAGAGCTGAACGCAGTACTCCAGGTTGGGTCTCACCAGAGCAGAGTAGAGGGGCAGAATCACCTCCCTTGACCTGCTGGCCACACTTCTTTTGATGCAGCCCAGGATACGGTTGGCCTTCTGGGCTGCGAGCATGCATTGCCGGCTCACGTCCAGCTTTTCATGCACCAGTACCCCCAAGTCCTTCTCGGCAGCACTGCTCTCAATCCCTTCATCCCCCAGCCTGTATTGATACCGGGGGTTGCCCCAACCCAGGTGCAGGACCTTGCACTTGGCCTTGTTGAACCTCATGAGGTTCACACGGGCCCACTTCTCAAGCTTGTCCAGGTCCCTCTGAATGGCATCCCGTCGCTCAGCCATGTCAAAATCCCAGTGCCCCTTCACTTCTTTCCTGCACTCTCTTTCTGGGCTTTAACTGAGCTTCAAAACATGCACTGGTTTATGGGAAACTCTTGAGAAGCAAGATAATTTAGAAAAAAACCTCCTCCCGTACCAACAACTAGCAAAACCCAGGAGGCAGAGCACTTGCTGGCTGGCTATAATCAAGCTTTGCAAGTGCCCCTGCTAAAATCATCCCTGCTAGGGGCTAGTGTGATGCTTGTCTTAGCTCGTTAGAGAGCCTTGCTGTCTTGAGACATGCACTTGAAAAATAATGCTGGTGGTTGGTTGCTACCTGAGGGAAGGAGGACAAAGGATCTCGACTGTCTGTGGAACAGTCACTGGTCAGGACACCTCAAGCCTGACCTGCAATACCAAGTGCATGCTGCAAATCCACTGCTGTCAGCCCCTGTGCCTTGTCTCATCTGCCATGGAGTCCCAGCCACCTCTGACCTCTTCTTTCCCTTCCCTGAGGCCATGCCCTGCACATGGGGCTCCCGCTCAGCTGCTCTGTAGCATCCCCCCACCCAGAGGGAGGAATGGCAAGAGGCAGCAACAACCTTCAGCAAAGGTTAAGGCTGGAAAAGAAGGAAGTGTCAGCTCAATCAGGTCAGCTCAGTCAGCCAACCGCTTCTGTAATCCCTCTGCCCCAGGTCCCTACACGGTTCTGCCTGTGCGCTGGATGCTACCCTACAAGCAGCACCCCCTTCACCCTGTCCCCATGGTACTGCCAGCCTGCAGCATCCAGGGAGGGAGATGGGGAAAAGGGGTAAGGAGGAAGCAGTTGATCATGAGAACCTTCCAGAACTGTTTCCAGCCCTCCCCTTTTCAGGGCTTGTTGGGAATATGGACTTTGAGGTAGACCTTACTCCTACTGAAGTTCAGAAGCCCAGACTTGGCACCCCCTGATTATTTCAGAAGAAGGCTGAGAGCCAGATCTGAACCAATTCTTGCACTCCAGCTGAGCTCCGTATTCCCAGCAAACCCAGAAGTTTTGAGAAGTGGGTCGTGAAATGGTCCCAGTTCCTTCTGCCCAGGTCTGAGGTGCCTGTTCTGGGATGGAGGCAACTGAGTCTCGCCAATCTGTCAGCAACCAGGAGGAAGCCAGGGAACACATGCCTCCTATTCGATAAAAGTTGGTGCTGCACTTTATACAGCAGCCAGTGCATTATTCCACGGTGAAAACAAACCCTATTCTTCTCTGCCAGATAAACACACTTGATCCTATAAAGAGCAGCATTTCTGACTGTTCGGCAGCAGCCAAACTCACGATGGGAAAAATAACAGGTGTTTGTCAGACACTCCTTGTTTATTCACAGTGCTTAAAATAATTGCTTAAAAAAATTTGACAGAGATTTAATTTTCTATGCTCCCCCATTTAAAAAACAAAACCAAAAAAACTCCTAAGCTTGGCTCATGGTAGTTGAAGGCAATTCATTATGAAAGAGGTGTTCTTTCTGTTGTGGTAGCAAAGAAACCTGCTTATGAAAGCTCCAGAGGAGCAGAATAGTAGAGCAAATTCCTGCCTAGAACGAACACCTCCCAGTGCTTTTCATCAAGCTCTCCAGGTGGAAGCCTTCGTTATCAAAACGTGTAATTTTATTGTCAAAATGGGATGAGCAGGGATTAAGCTCCTCCAGTCGGTGCCCGTCATTGGCCATCTCCATCACTCTGCCTTTTAGAAAGCAATGATAGCCTCGGGCTGGCTTATGCCCTTCCCTCTTGTTCTGATGGTGGAGCAGGAGGAAAGTGCACTGCCCCAGGGAGGAAAGTATGTATATCAGAGGCACAAACCTTGTTTCAGTCACTGCTTGCTTCTCTGGGAAATAATTGGCAATGGATCTTGATCAATAGACTGCTTTCCAGTGAGGCAGACTGGCACATGGAGCTGCGGGAAGAGGAGAGAGACTCCGTGTCTCCATCCCTTCTCCCCACGCTCTGCTTACAGCACAGACTGGGGACATCCTTGAGCCCTTCAGGGGGGCTAGGGGACACTCAACGCCTGACAAAGCTGCGTGGCATCTCAGTGCATAGCTGGAGCAGGGGTTGGTCCTAGGAGACCTCATGGTGGTGAATAGGCCATGGATAAAGTCCCTGCAGGAGCCACTCAAGAAAATATAGCATTGTTCCCGAGAGCTACAAGCTTCGTGAGACAACTATTGTGGTGGTCCTCTGTCATCAGGACTTTCCCCACCTATAGGGTATGCCTTTCCTTTAGGCTGGCCCACTGCAAGCTGTTGGGATGAGTCACAGATGCTTGGTAGCTCCCCGGGAACCTGGAGGGAGCCCAAAGCAACAGGAGCCCACCCAGGAGCATCCCAGTGCTGTCCCAACCTCCAGCTGCTGCTCCTGGTGGCTCCCAGGCTGCTGGCAGGGGCATGGGTGGATGTAGCCACAGCTTACCCCCTCGTCTCCAACAAGGGGCCGAGACCAGTCAGCCCAATGCTGGAATAAACACAGCCACATTTTAGTCTTTACTGCTCCAACAAAGGTGCAGGAGAGGCCACTGAAACCAAACCTTCTCCCTGGGAGGGCTCATTTCTCTCCAAACAGTGGACATGAGAGACAGGCCGGACTGCAGTTTGTGCGGATGAGGGGCAGAGCAGGGACGTGGCTTACAGCAGGGACACGGCTTATAGGGGGGACACAGCTTACAGCGCTGCGGTTATTATCTGCATTACGGCAGCATTCCCAGCTGAGGCCAGGCTGTCACGGTACCGTCAGGCTTGTCACACACAGCAGCCTCCAACCTGAGCAAAAAAGAGAGATGAAAGCCAGAAAGAGAAACAGAGGCACAGGGGAGAGCAGTAATTTCCTGGAGGTCAGGCAGCAGAGCAGCGGTTGCTGCCGGCACGGCGTGGGTTGGTGAGGGGATCGGCAAGGCGCCTGCTGCCACACGAGATGCAGCAGCGACATGCCCCGCTGCAAAGGGGCTTCTCAAAGAGCGATCTGGATGAGGCCAACCGCAGGTTTCGAAAAGGGCATTTCCACAGGCAGAGAGAAGATGAAAGAAGGCTGGCTGCAGCGCATGGCCGGGTGAGATGAAAGGGGTTTGGAGGCCGGAGGAGCAGAGAGAAGGGACTGACTGTGAAAGCAAAGCCGGTGTGCGAGAGGCAGCGGCAGCTGCCGTGCACAGAGCGGCTCCGGCATTAGACAAAAAGCAGCGCCGCAGCAAAGACACAGGTCCGAGAGGGCAGCCAGCACGATCAAACCCATCCTGAGCCCAGCCAGACTGAAGATGTCTGAGCAACAAAAGACTTCGCACCTCTCAAGTGCCGGCTGTCAGAGGCCTGCAGGGCAAGGCAAGGCATTATGCACACAAATGAAGTACAACCAAGTCCTGGGTAGCTGGTGCATTGACATGAGCAAAAAGCAGGGAGGTGGGAAGAAAGGGCAGGGTCATAGAGGAGAAATCAAAAGGCAAAGCCTGTCCCTTTGTTTTGGTGCCGGTGATGCACCAAAACCCATGAAACATTATCCGAGATGGCAAAACCCACACAAACAAGTGGCATTTCCAAGTCACCCGATGCCTTTCAGCATCCACCCGTGAGCTGTTTGTCAGCATGCCCCTGAAGCAGATGCATGCGCATGAATCTCCTTTGCAACGCAGGCAGTCACCAGCCCTGTGCAGCATTTCATCTCCACTGGAGCGATACTGGTGACTCAGCGCTTCCCCTGCAAGGCACTGCGATAGCCTTGCTCCAGCGATGGGATTATAGCAGCAACCCGAGTATAATAATGGTGCAGCTGAGCAGCAGGGATTTATGAGCAGGCAAAGAAAATGAGAATTATAGGTGTCCAGTCCCTATGACAGAACCACCATATATTTCCTCTAACAAAGCGTGTGACAACAGCTCCATAAATTCACATAGTAACAGAAGCGAGTGCCAGCTCGTCATCGCAGCTATTTAAGGAGCCAAGTAGCACTCTGTACTTATTGCAGAAGTTCACAGTTAGTTAAAAATAAGCATTAAAAAAAGTCACTTTTGGACCCTGGCAGAATAAGGCTTTTTACTCAAGATGCCCAGCATTGCATCCCGTCTCTTCTCCTTTTATGCCTAGACAAGCTCTCCTTTGCGGCATTTGGTGTTAGGCACTGCTAGCTTCCTACTGAAGTAGCTTAACTTGGGATGTGCCATAATCAATTGTAAAACTTAGCAGTGAGTATGAAATACTTGATCCTTTTCAATTACCAGCAACTCTGAAATGTGCTTTAAAAATTCTTTAGCTGCAACCCGTTAAATATCTAAGGAGAGCTTTCCTGAGATGTAATTGCTGAAGAAAATAACCCCCATCCACAACATGCTGAATTGTTTTTTTTAATGCTGTCTCATGATTAGATTACTTGCAGTACCTGTCAGCTAATGTGCTGTTTTCATTGCTAATTTAACACTTCTTCCTAAAGGGAGAAGGGGGAGAGGGTGAAAACAACTCTTCACAGTGAACTGCAAATCAAAAAATAGCTGCAGGTTTTGTTGTCATTTCTGCTACTCTCCTTTCTGACGTATAAAGAGAAGCTCACTTTATAAAGACAAACTCACCTTTTAAACATGAGAAATATCAAGTTTCTCTGAATCCCATGGCTTTTTCTTTTCTTCTTGAAGCTTTGGGCAAACTTTAGAAGAGACATCTCAGCTAGAAAGAAAAGTTGGAAATTTCTTAGGTTAAGGCTTAACTTCAGCAGCAATTGGAATGTAATTTTCCTATAAGAGAAAATTTGGCATCTCAGTGAAAAACTGAAAGATAGGAAATGGAAATTAAGGCTTGCTGTCTGTGGAGTTGGAGCACCAGGGAGCTTGGCCCCATTCTTCCCCAGAGCCCTGCTGCCCTGCTCAGACTTGGTTTCCCATGCAGCACTGGCACTCCTGCCCATTATTCCCCTTTTTTTGGGAGCCCTTCCTGGGGCCAGGACAGCACGAGGGAAACCTGCTCCTTGGTGGCTGATGAGGACTTGAGATCTTTGAACTAAAATTTAGCTGAGGCACATCCTGTGACATTTTCCCAGGGTCAAAATTATTCAGATTAGCAAAGAGAGAGGAGATTCTTGTTTGGTTGGTTTAGTAAGAAGTTGACGTTTTGTACAGAAATGACGTAACTTTGGAGGAAAAAAATAATGTTACTCAAGAGCCAGGTTAAAAGAAAAGTGTTTAATGGAAAATTTTCAGCCAGCCCCACTAAGATCCCTTCTTTATCTCCACGTTTGGAAGAGCTGCCGCTCTGCTTTCTGCGGTGGCTGGTGTCACATTGCACGGCTCCTCCAAAGGCAGCAGACTGCTTATGCATTAGTTCTTTTGCATAATACCAGCAGCTATAGTGGGCTTGGGTTTTGGTTTTTTTTTTTTTTTACACACATTGTTCACTGCTAACAAACTCAGGAAGGAAATTTACAGTCCTGAATGGCAAGCGAGGTCTGCAAGGCGTCCCCGACAGGACTGCGCTGCTGAACTTTGTGGTGACTCAGACGTCACAGGAAACATTTGTTCTGAGCAGCCCCATCTCCTGCCTGTACCCCTCTGCTTCAAGCACAGGGTTTAAAAACAGGTTGAGGGAGTTTCTTTTAATTTTGCTTTTGGGGTTGTTTTTATTCTTTTTCTTGGAGTGTTTCACTGCTTTCTGCATGCAAGGTTATTTACTAGCAATAAACGGCAGTAAGTGGACAACGTGCTTCAGCAGAAAGTCTTGGGAAGGGTATCTTCACCTTTTGTGGCAGAGTCTACTATTCTTGGTTGGATGCTGCCGTACTGGTTATGTTAAATTAAATGTCCTTGTTCTCTATCTCCCTTCCCACCTGGGAGGCTAAATATTGCATGCCCAATTGGAGGGCTGCATATGAGGGAGCAGGGCTCAGACAGAGGGGAGGACAGAGAGGCAAACAGAAATAAAAGATCAGCACCAGAACCTGGGGTTTCATGCAGAGAGCTCCAGCTACATTATTGTATTTCTATCTGCCAGCAGCTCTTCGTGTTTGGCAAATTCACCCCACCTCACTGTTCCCACAATTGCCATGTAACGAAACCAATTAAAATACTTGTTAACGTAAATAAATAAATAAAGGCACTGTAGAAGATGTGACTGTTCAAAGCCTAGCAGCTTGTACTTGTGCATTTTTGTCTCCTCATTAATCTGTTTATGAAAGGGTTTTGATTAGTTCCATATATTCAGCTTCTAAAGTTAATACCTTAGCGGTCTAAGGTGTTTATACCAAAGCTAACACTGAATTTTCTCTCAGCTGCAATAAACATGTAAATCTGAACTGATTCATGCATGCAAAGCAAGTTCTAAAATTGAGTTCAAAAACATTTTTCAAATAATGTTTAAAAAGCTATGCGAAGAAATGGCACAGGACACCTGTTAGTTTATTCTGGCCAGGGAGACTTCACACATCCCTGTATTTTTATATGTATGTTTGTGTCTGGTACAGTGATTCACATCTTTTTAATTATTATTCTATAAGATAATAAAAAATGCAGCAGCTCCAAAGTTCTGTTCAGCTCTTAACTCAAACCCATAACCCAGCCCCTATCTGATTTGATCCTCATCTGCACATACGTGATCCCAGTCTAATTACCACTACATGCTCCTCTCTACTTGTTGCAGCACAGCTAAACTTTGTGTTAGAGGAGACTCCCACCCCTATCAACACTTAAGCATGTGCTAAGCTTCATTCCCATGGCTGGGGTGGGTTGGTTTGCATGCAGACGGTTAAGTGTACGTATAAATATTTACAGAGTTTGAGACACGGTCTGCCTAATTAGGTTTCCATAGCAATTAGCCCAATATCTTGATTAGGACCTGAGGCTGCTTCTATTATAATAAAAAAATAATATAAACCTCATTACATTGAGATGATGAAACCAGAGCACTCTTACAAGAAGAGAGTAAATGTTGGCTCAGCRGCAGGCAACGGACTTAGCAGGGGCATTATAATAAAACAAATGAAAGCGACATTCTGCAGCATGTGGAAATACTCTGCATTCAAAGACATAGATTTAAGAGTTACAGAGGAATTAGGCATCTTTGGTAAGAGCAACCATAGCCCTGCTTTTCCTGGGTTTTAAGCCCGCTTTTTGTTGTTGTCTTTACCTGGCATTCTTAGAAAAATGGCGTTTGCTCACATGATAGAGAAGTGCCTACAGCTTTACATTTATCTCAGAAATTTTTGTGTGGTTCTACCAAAGGTTGAATTCAATATTATTAGAGAACTCTCACTGAAAGTGCAAAATACAGGGTCAACGGAGCAATAACTTCTTTGCTGAGAGAGCATTTCATGTCTCAACAGTTACTAATGTTGTACATATTAATTACCATGAGCAGCAATCCATGAAGAAATTACATCCGCAGAGCAGTTGTGCTTGTGCTGTAGGTCTGCTGCAGCCGTTACTGGAGAGGTCAGTGCTCCCAGCTGGTCGGGACCGACAGACCATGTGTGCGCTGGACAGACAGATGCATAGGAAACTGTAAAACTGCCCAGCCTTGTCTCCCCGTCCCACATCTGCACCGGAGTCATTAGGAGAGGCTGGCACTAACCCTACAAAGCTCCAGCGACAAATTGCTGCTTTACAAACACTGATGCTGCTTCCCACTGAAACCAGCCTTAATCCAGCGTCACACCAATGCTGAGTATGCTTTGCCTTGTTTAGTAGTTTGGACATCATTATTTTTCTTTCTGCATCATGAGTTTTCCTTTTTTCTCAAACAAAGTTTCAATACAAATTAAAACAGAGCTATATCCTTGGATTCTGGATTTTTTTAAAAGGAGGATGTTGCAGAGTATYGTTAGATTCACGGCAAATCTAGATTAAGCAAAATGGCAGCTCATTAGCCTTCATGGACAGGCATTTAAAGTACTTAAGAGGGGACATAGAGCGCTGCCCTTTACATTTACTTTGGCACTAATATCAGATTAAAAAGGGAAAGGTTATTAAGTAAAGGTAATTGTCTGTTTTGTAGAGGGAATCTTTCTGAGGCACAGCCTGAGGCACTTAACTTTAAGAAGGTTAATTGTCTCATGGTGGAAGTCAAGCTATTACTGTTATTATGGACAGTTAGGAAAAATTCAGCCTGACATCCGAAGTCCAATAACGAGCCTCAAAAATGGAGCCGATTGGCTGATAGCCACAAGTCTATAATTAGAAAAATTGGCATTAGGAAAATAAAGATGAGCCAGTGGTGAGCCCTATCTGTGCAGATGTGGTACAGCAGCTGCAGCCGGAGAGCAGCACAGTGCTGCTCCGACAGCCAGCCGGGAGCTGAGTTTAGGAAGAGCCCTTGAGCTGGGTGAGTGGGGGGTGGCCACAGGAGAGGCTTCGGCAGGGACACAACACTGTCCCCAAGCGATGCCAGGGCTGTTAGCGCTCTTTTTCACATGCGACGAAAACAGGCACTGGCCCTAGGAGCTTTAGAGGTTTAACTGGGACTTTGCAGTTGCAGATGGTTGGGGAAAAAACTCTGACTCTCGTTTCCACCCTATTAAAGAAGTTGAGATTTTGTCCAAAATGCCCAGAAAATGGTTAAGGGTTTTAATCCTCCTTGCTCCGCTCACACCCATCCTTCATCCCCCGTTCAGGGCCCCCCCCCTCCCCGTGCCTCTATATTCATAGAGTCATAGAATAGTTTGGGTTGGAAGGGACCTTTAAAGGTCATCTAGTCCAACCCCCCTGCAATGAGCAGGGACATCTTCAACTAGATCAGGTTGCTCAGAGACCCATCCAACCTGACCTTGAATGTTCCCCCTTCCCAACTGGTTTAAGACAAACAGCAGGAGCAAGAAGCGCAACCAAGCCTGGATTTAACTCTGGAAACACGCTGAGAGGCAAGTCAAGGCTTCTTCTGCACCTCTCTTGGGCACAGGTGGGTAAGAGCGAATATTTAGGTGTACAAAAATACCAAAACRTTCATACATGTAATCCTGGCTCAGACTTACAAGCTGCTGGCAGAAAGCTCAGCAGGAAGCCCACTGCAAACATCCCCAGGAATAGAGTTTCCCTCCATTTGCAAATATTTGGTTTTGGTGGGGAGGCTTGAATAACAAAACTCCATCTCCCAGACAGCAAAGTGCTGGCTCAGCAGCTTTCTGTGCCCTCTCCCTAGAGAGCCCCAAAGGAGAGGTTCAGTTTACAGCTCTCAGCATTTCCATCTGATTTTTACCCCTAGGCTGGGGATTCCTCTTCAGGCACAGGAAAGCCTTTTCCTCTGTGAATCCATCTCTCCTTACTTGGCTTTCAGCTTTCTGGGCTTAGGTTAGGCGGGCAGGAGATGAAGGTTTTTCACCATCACAGTTACCATGTGCTGGTACCAGGGAGGAACAGCTGTGACCTACACAGTGCTGGCAAAGAGCTCTGGGATGTTTTACGCTGTAAATCCCTTGCCTGTTCCAGAAGAAGGCAACTATTTCTACTGTGTTTGCATCAATATT
This sequence comes from Phoebastria nigripes, assembly GCA_035582835.1. Taxonomy (NCBI): domain Eukaryota; kingdom Metazoa; phylum Chordata; class Aves; order Procellariiformes; family Diomedeidae; genus Phoebastria; species Phoebastria nigripes. Next base: position 673,761 of record JAYKAV010000067.1, on the reverse strand, counting down.
TAAACACCTCAGCACATCCTGCTGACAGCCTAATGGTAAAAGTCAGCTTGGACATTTTCCTACCCCAAGCCAATTTTCATCCTCCGAAGCCCCCAGCAAACAGTGCCTTTGCTGATGCTGCTGGGAGGAGGAGCTGTCACCAACCACACTGCACGAGTAGGAGCAACAAGGGGACACAAATGCAAAGGGCTCGCCCTCAAAATCWGTGGCACAGCCCAGAAAGAGGATGTAGAGCTACACTGCAACTTGACGGTCCCGGGGCAGCCTTCCCTGTTGAAGGGGGCTGCAGCCCTGAAACCAGGGCGTGCAGGATCAGAAGCAGCTCTGGGGCTTTTCATGGCAACCACACGGAAAAGAGCAGAGAGACAGGCTAAAGGAAAAAGTAAATCAGAGTCACACATGTTAGTCAGGACGAGCAGTGAGGCAGGGACTGATTTAGGAGTGAGCCTCCTGTTCCTCACTCGAACACTGCAGTGTGCTGCCAGGAGTCTGCCCCCCGAGACCCTGGCTTTTGAGCTGTCTGCAGACGACTGGCTACGGACAAGAGGAAGGCAGATGAATGTGCTTCGGTGACACAGCTTGATTCATGCAGAGAGCTGTGTTTCGAGTAATCTCCCTAGACAGGGCAGGCCAGGTCAGCGGGATGGCTGCGCTCGTGAACAAAGTCCTGGAGTCCAGACTGCAAAAAGTGTCTGGGACCCGAAACCGTGCATTTCCTAGGAAAGCATTGCGGGTGGAAACCAAGAACAAGGGGAAAAGAGGAGAAGAGGCTAACATAGGCCTATAGCCTAAACAAGTTTTGTGGGGAAGGGGCTGTCCTTTTGTCCTGTGCTCCTCCAAAGCTTAAYGTGAAGTTGGCCCCTGAGCTACACACTTCAGCTGTGAGATGACTGACCGCAGAAGGAGAGGTGCTGCACCTGCCAGGGCTGGTGGCAGGGCACTCGCAAAGGCACAGCTTGGCAATCATAACAGGAAAACAAACTGGAGAGGACCTTGGGAAAAGCTCTCTTCTGGAGCGGAATGAACTCTTTGGAGGTCATTCCTGGTTTACTTGTTCCTTACTTAAGGCTTTTGTTTGTTGAGTTTGGCCCTGTGCTGGTGAGAAATCTCTCACACCATCTTCATTGTAGTGCTGCTGAGAAGAATATCAGAACCAAACCACTGCAATTATACGTTCTTGTTTTGCAGCTGCTAAGACATGGGTAAATCAGAAAAGCTTCAGGATACCTACTGATTGTAGCATTTATTGAGTAGAAGAGCACAGCCTCACACAATATTAGACAGCTTATAAGTTGAATCAGAGCCTTATTATGCCTTTGGCCTTAGTGCCTGTACTACAGCAGGGTCCCCAGTGCTGGACGGGACCAGGTGAGTGCTGTGATCTGCAGTGTTATCTCAGCTCAAGCTTGGGAAGACATCTAGTAATGAATGGAGCTGAGTCTTGTTTCACATATTTTCCTCTGTATTTTTTGTAAGGACAATTAAGCCACTTGAAAAGAAGAGCATAGAGTCTAGGCAAGATCCTCCTGCACATGGGGTCCATTAGAAAATATTTTGCACTGTACAGGCTGTGCTGATTCATACCAGTGGAGGGTCTGCCTCAGCAATTCTACCTGGAAAAGTCAGCACAATTAATCCTTCCCACTTCAGGCCCTGAAAAGTGCCTTTCGTTTGTAGAACACCAACATAGCAGAGTAGTATTTTACAGCTGGAGAAACCAAGGCATGAGTTGATGCAGTGATTTGCCTGGGACCCCACAGCTTTCTCGTGGTGCCACCAAGGAACGAGGGCCAGTGCATGGGGTGAGGTGATCACTGCAGTCTCTTTTGCCCATGTAATCTAGGATGATGAAAGCCCAGGTCTCTGGACTTCCAGTCTAATGCCATATCCAATAGACCATGCTACCTTTCCCATTGCTCCTTCTCAGCTGATCAATCCTCTCCCTGTGCCTGCAACTGCTCTTCCAAGTCTGCTTCCCCCAGTGCCTACAGCTGCACAGCCAGGACCCTCCATCTCAGCTCAGGAGGGTAAGGGCAGGATGAAGCCACGAGTGGTAGGTAGCAGTTCCCTTGCAGCATATTTCTGCTGCCAAGGAGAGAGAAAAGATGGGCCCACGAGCCATGGAAGTTGGCAGAGTCCCCGTGAAGCCATTCTCTGCTGGCCAGCCTTGACGATGTGCTGTAGAACAAGAACTGGCCAGGACCCACAAGACAAACCTGCTGCCGATTGCAGGAGAGCTTCAGAAAGGTTAAAACGCTTTCCCCGTTTCACTTTGACATCTCTGCAGCCCCTTCCTCCAGCCAGAGCTCCACTTAATAATTAATTGGAGAAATATCCCCCTTACCAAATAGCAACCAGAACATTTAGATCCTCCTGAGAAAAGCTACGTCTGTATTTCTATCATGACTGGCAGCAGGAGATATGAGGCATTTACAGAAGGAGGGTGGAGTGCTGTTGCCGCTGAATCAGACTATCGACCTATTCTTGCCAACCACTTCAGGGCTTGGTGCAAGGAATTTTTTATCCCTTCAGCATCCGCTCACCACTGAGCTGTGCTAGTTACAAGGTGCAGGTTATACAGTTGTATGGAGGGATCAGGAAACAGTGCTTTCCCAGAGAGCCAGGACAGAGAAAGACCAAGGGAGGACACAGGAGGTCCGAGCAGAAGTGGACCCCAGGTCATAGCTCCACTGCTATATCATTCTGCTGTCTCTTGTCCCAGCAGAGAGGACAGGATCAGAACACCAAAGTTCATGAGATTTTAGCTCAGAGAGAATCAACAAATTTACCTGACAAACCATTCCCTTTCCAGGAAAGCCATCTAAAGGGGCCTCTTTCCTCTCCCTTAGTCCTTTCACATGCCATACAGCTAGGCAGTTCTGGCACTGGTTGTGGTGCCTTGTCTGTTTCTGTGCTGCTTTGAAGCTGTATGTGCTTACAGATGTGTATATAATCACACCCAGCCATGTACATGAGGAGGCAMCATGGTCCAGTGAGTAGGACATCACACTGGATATATAGGGAAATGAGGTTGTACTCCTCCATGTCATATGTAATGGCTTGTTCAAGTCTCAGATGTTCACTGTATCTCCCAGATATTAATTTTCACTGCAGCATAATGTGAACAAGAGGGATTCCTTACAGAAAGATCTGAGATCCTCTGATCAAGAGCATTAAGTGTTATTGTCATATAGTTGACTGAAGTAGAAACAATAGCTGTATGATTAGTTATGTTTATGGCACAGTCCTTATCATCACTCATTTCACATGTGCTCTTCTCACTAATCCATATTTACTGCTTGCAACATTTTAGGCCTTTATACAGCCTCCTAAATCCTACCCAATTTTGATTCAAGAGGGGCAACGTTATATCCTAAACTAGTAGCTAAGCTAAGATCTAGCAAAGCTAACTACAAGAACTTGCATCTGACAGAGAACATATAATTCACATGCTACTGAATATCTATGTGCTGTGAAAAAGTGTGATATTTGGTAAACAAAGTAAAAAGCTGGAAATAAAGCTCTGTGGAAGTTTGTATGCATAGTTTATAGATTTTTAATTGACTACGTCATCAGTAAGTTAGAATAATTCAAAATATCCCAGTCCAGGTGCTAGGAATTGCCTTTCACAATTTGTGTCAGACTTTGTACTCAACCAAGGCAGATAACAATGACTTTCAATGTTATTTTAAAACTATTGTGGATATATATTCCTAAACTCCTTTTTCCTTTTGCAGGTGTTGGGCTCAGGGTAACTAAGGATCCTGAATTCACGGACAATAGGATAAATGTATAACTAAATGTTGCAGTGAAAGCTTCCAGAAACAATATTATTTTCTGGCAGTTACATGGTATTAAAAATACATTAAGGCATAGGGGAAGAGGCTATTGATACTCGCTGGAGGTGATCTCATGGGTATAATGGAGGTCACGCCAAGTCATGACAAGAAATTGCACAACAATATCCAGTCTAATTTCTCCGGTACAGACTGTGCTGAACTCTGACTGTTCCCCACCTGTCCTCCTGAAATGTCTTGTTTTGCCATGTCACTTGCCACCAGGTAGCCCTGAGATCTTGTAACAGAGAGACTTTCTCTACCCAGAGACTCAGTGGCTTTCACATCGCTGTGGTGGAAAGTGGTGAGAGAACAGATCAGTAGGAAAACAGCTGAGCTCTGAGGTCTCATTTTCCTCCAACCCTTCCATAGGGTTGGACATGCTGCCCAGAAGTCCCTTCACATTGCTCTCCAGCGGTGTCTCTCTGTTTACTCTGGAATGACATTAGACTCTTAAAAAGACCCATACTCCCTCTTTCAGGCAGCTCAGTACTCTCTGCCTACATGTGTGGCATATTCATGAGCCAAAGAAACCAAGCCCAGGGTAGATCCCAGCCTTCTGAATGTGGATGCAGGCACCCCGGCCCTGCAGGCTGAGCTTTCTGCTGGAGCGAGGAAGCCTTGGCTGCCCCCAGTTATCACACGATGAAAAGGCACTTTCCCCCAAGACTGACCAAAGGACTCTCTTGCTGTAGCAAAGAAAGGATCAGTTGATCCTTTCAGACGAGTGTCTTCTCATCCAGGAGATTTTGCCTGTAAGCATCTCCTGATTTAGACACACAATAAGTACTTTCACCACTGTTTGTACTGTTCCTGGGTGGGGACAGCTTGATATCAACCCTCTTGTAGATGATCCGGCTTTTCTCCATGGCTACTCAGGTCATCCAAGCAGTCTCTCCCTATGACTATGTATACAATGCCTGCCCATTTCTTCTCTGTGACCCAAGCCCTGTCTGCTACACTTACCACATCCTACAGTCCCACCATACTCCTAAACCCTATCCATTTTACTAATCTTATTCTGAGCGCCTGAGCAGAAGCTGCCATCTATGCCCAGCTGTAACATAATTTTGCAATGCAGAGGAACCCAGGGACTGGCCGGTGTTGCTGAAAGCCATTTTTATTCAGGTCAGGTCAATTTTGTGAGTCTGTGTTTAGGATAAATGGCTCACAAGCCAACTCAGACTTGCAGAGTATATTTTGAAAACCATCATGAGCTCTATTTCAAAACAGAGTGAGAAGGGAGAGTATTTTTCATTAAAAAAACCCCAAACTTTGCATTGGCTGCTCTCTTATTAAGGGATTTAAGATGCTTTTTTGTGGCTCTGAGGTTCTGACTTCTGGTAAGTAGCAAGTGAGATGTTCCTGAATACATTTCAGTGCTGGATACATTTGATTCCTTCCTTTCTTGGATGCCTTTGCTTCTTCCCTGAAAACAAAGGCTTTCCATCTGGGGCATTTTATCCAATTTATTCTTTTGTCTCTTCCACCAACAAAAAGGACAAAAAAAAATGACTAAGAGAACATCATGACTGGGCTGCTGTCCCAGGCTGGCAGTCCCTAGCTCTGATGTTTCAGGCAACAAGGAGATTTTCAGGAAGTCATTTCTAGAGGAGAACCTCAACCTGTAGTCCTCACCACATGTACGTTTCCTCSAGTGCTTTACAGGTGCCACTAGTGCCTTTGTAAAAGTAAAAGTAGTAAGATTTGGGATCGGGGACCCTAGTTCCACAAGCTATACCAATGCACTGCTCCATGTCCTTGCACCACATCACATCCAAGGAGATTTAGAGTTATGCGAGTTCACTGGTGATGCAGATGGAAGAGTGACAGCAGCTCTAGTAGGCCCCTACAAGCTACCTTTAGGACAAACAGCATTGCAACAGCAGCAGCAAAGACCTTGGTGCAGGTAGAAAACCTGCCTAGGAATCTAAGCAAGCATTAGGGTAGCTGGAATTGAATCCTGTTGCCAGGACTACACTGATATTGGTACCCAACCCAGCCAGTCTGGCACCAAGCATTGTGCTGCTAAAAGCTCTGGTTATGCCACGCTGCAGAAATAACCACCCAGCCCAGATCCCTGGCCAAGGGCTGTACCACATGGACTGGATCGCGGTGTGCCTGTGCATCAGCTGAAGTCAGGTCACGGTGTGCAGATGGGCAAGGCAGAGCAGAAGAAAAGAAATACCCTTGTTTTACAAAGGAACTGAGACACAGGGAAAATAGGCAATTAGTGTATGATCCTATGGGAATGCTGAGATAGAACTGGAATCAAGCAAGTTCTCCAGAGTCCAAAGTCAGGACTCCAGTCACGATGTCAGCCCTACACACATGCACACACACAAACACACACAGCCTCTCTGGCTTATGCCCTGTGGGAAGCAAGGAATTTAATATTTATCTCTTAAAGACTCTTTCTTGGCAAATAAAATCATGAATATCTGTACAGCACTTTAAGAGCCTTGAACAGAAGGCTCCATCAAAGCATTGTATTAATAGTTTGTTTGTTTTTGAAAAAGGGAACAGATGGACAAAATCTTGGAAAAAGAAAGAGAGAAACAAGATGTGATTCTATGTTGTAAAATTCCTTTCCCTCTTCCAGAAGTGACTAACACTCTCCACTTGGTGCTATTGTACAACAGAGATAAAAGGTAATGGGTTTGCTAGATTTTTTTTGGTATGTGTAGAAATCTTTTTATCAAGAAAAGCTACAGACTGCCGGCCCCACTCTCCACTGTTTTAATGAAAACCTGACATAGAGTTGCCAACTGATAAAGCCATTTCTGGCATTCTTTTATTCCCTTATCTCCCTTGTTCTTGGGGAAGTGATGAGGCATTGTCAGGCATGGAGTGCCTGGATGCTGGATTGCAGGGGGCACCTCATGGCAGCTCTCAACAGAAAGCTCTATAAAGATAGATTTCCACTGACAGATCAGTCTGCAACACTCAAGATAGACTCAAGCTGACACGCCTTTTCCTATGCTTCCCGAGGCCTTACTAATTTCAGAGCCACTTCATTGTACTCCTCCCTGTGGATGTTCCCAGAAAGCAAAGCCAGTATGTCCTGGGTTCATCACGGATTTGCTTTTAGAACTGCAGAGAACCTGTAGCACCAAACCTGGGACATGTCTTCACCTGCAAATTATCTTACGGAACAACAGGGCAAGTGATGGCCACTTGAAAGCACACAACAAGAGCAGGAACAGAGCTGAGTTTTCCTGCTTCCATGTGCCTGTGCTTGCAGTGAGGCAGTCTCCACTTAGTGTTTGCACCAAGTATTCTCCTTAAGAAATAGATAACCACTTTCAGTTCAACAAAATAGAGCAGCGTCCAACAGCAAGCAAACATCTTCACAGCTATTGAAGTAGCTTCCATTAATACCCACATAGCTCCTAGCTCCTAACAGTTTCCAAAGTCATTTTTAAAGTCAGAAACCTGCTTCGGCCCCATCCAGCCCTTTAACAGGCAGGTGAGCTGCATGCTAGGTACAAGATGTGTATTCGGTTCCACAGGAGATTTTGAAATGTTACAGCATGGCATGGTTTTCAATCAGAAAGGAATTACATTGAGATATCCTCCAGAAAAGAAAATTCCAGCCAGCTGTATTTTTAATTACCAACCATAACTCATATATATATATAAAATGTGACTATTTACACATATATGTTTATAGGTAAGGCCATTGCAATCGAAGTTGAAAGGTTTCATTAAAAATGATAGCTGGATGCTGTGAGAACCTTTTCTTGTATAATAGCAAAACTGAGATCTCAATGAATAACAATATGACTTTTATAGCTTTTCAGTTCTTTCCAACAAAAGGCTCAGCTGGAAGTGCAAAAAGCCAGCATAACTCCCCAAAATGGAAGGCAGCAGGAGACAGATACAAATGCTCCTTCTCTAGCAAAGAGTGCTACAGACCTCCTGATGGCCATGAATATCTGGGACTCCCCTTAGGCCACCCTCAGGTCCTGCCAGGGGCTGGAGCATAGTGCTGACTGGCTGACAGACAACCATCACTCCCATCTTTCTGCAAGATGTGAGATTTCTAGGAATCAGCAAGTTCTTGCTGCTGACCTGAGAAATTTGATCAGATGTGGCTTGAGATTGTGCAGCTGGGTCCGAATGTCTTTGCACAGAACTAGATTTCCAGCCGGTATAAATCACCTGCCTTCACTGAAGCACACTAATTACCTTTGCACAAGGTTTAAGCACCACGTCATCATGGGCTGAATTTGCCTGGCAGTGCCCAGCTACTCCAAAGATTAAAAGGAGGAGGGTGAGATTCAGGCATCATTCCGGAATGCCAGAACCACAGAGGTGCTGGAATTGGTGACAATCAGAATATCTTCATGTGTCTCAACATCATGATCGCTGGTACTGGGAAGAAGTGTGTTTTGTTGTGCGTCCCATCCCTTCCAACCCTTCCTGCCATCCCCACAGCAGCACGCTGGCAAACAGCTTGTGTAAGGAGCATCCCTAAACTCTGCAGGTTCTTGCGGGCATGCTATGAAGAGCTTGGCATTGCCATTGTGAATCCCTTGGGAGAGGCAACAGCAAGAGCATAACACCGCTGCTGGGCACTTGGGAAGGAACTAAATGATTCAAACAGAGGAACACTGAAAATACTTGCAGCAGCGTACCTCTACTCTTTGAGACCTTAGTTTGCTTACAAGCACAAGGAGATGAACYGCGGTCCCTAGCTTCTTCCTGTCCCTCTGCAGTGAAAGGCATTGCAGTCAGGGGTAAAACTCCCTTTTAATACAAGGAACGATTCCCTCTGATCCGGCCAAGGAGCTATCCTGGGAAAACAGAGGCAAGCGGTGCTGAGGGCCAAGTATTCAGCACCAGCGGGAAGGGGAAAGCACTGCCTGGGAGCGGCCGCAGGGAAGCCGCGTTTCCACCAGGCGTGTCTGGGGGCAGGGACCCGGCCATCATCTCTCAGGAGTACAAACAGGGGACAGGAGGGAAACTCAGGCTGCAGAGTCCAGTCTCTTGCTGCTGGAAGCAAACACATCCTAGGAGTTTATCTGATTCATCTTAAGACTACTTCACATTGTTGGGTTTTGGTTTGACTTTGTAGTCCCAGTAGTTCTGCTGGGAACTGCTCTCCAGGCTTTTTTCTGGAGCAGTGCTGCGGAGGTCAGGACAGAGCAGGAATGCTGCCTTGACCCCACACTGTGTTTTAACACACAGAAACAATGTTTATACAGAGTATAGCTCAAACTGCATGTGTGAAGGGAGGCAAGGTGCAAGCCAACAGCAGATCTTCTGCCAAGGCAATGGAGCAAGAAAACATCTGAGTGGGTTGCATGCGTGGCAAGGATGGGATGAGTGTTTCATGAACAACGAGTTACAGATGCACTTCTGTCCACACTGGGATCAAAGACTTATCACAACAAAGAGCTCTATAAAGCACAGAGATGTGATGCCTGCTCCAAAGTGCTTGTGCTCTATGTACAGGTCTCCAGAGATACGCTGCTGTGAGGCCAATTTTGCTGTGCAGGCTGGAGTAAGTCACCCATCATCTGTGTCAGCAAAGTGGGGATTGCTGTACTCTGAGATCCTTGGATGAAGATCATCACTCAATACCAAATTCTTTGCAGTCCCATTTCACCATCTGATTTCTACATCAGCCAGTGCTCTATATAGAAATGTCATTCGCTTCAATTCACAAATCCACTGATGAGCTGTTACAGGCCCAGATGTCAAGCTTTATAGCAAGAAAAAAAGAATTAAGGTATTTGTGGCAGTTTTGTATTTTGTTTAATATAAAAATAAAATACGCATTTCTTTGTGTTAGAAATGCAAAGAGAGCACTGGGCTAGTGGGTGGATCTTCTCTAAATAGATTAAAAGGACTATATATACCAGCAGAAAAGAAATGTTTTTGTTCCTCTCATTGGCAGTAGGAAGGAGAGATGGGGACAGCTCAGGTGCTGGCATGCCTGGATGAAAGGATGGACACAGCCACTGCAGCATCAGAGATGCAGCACTGTCAGCCCTAGCCTCACAAAAATCATGGGTTAAGGCACAAAAAGAATTTGAAATAAAGGAAAATACAAATACTTTGCCCTGGCAGGTATTGTAACCTTATCTGTGTGCTTTCCCTCAGCCACCATAAGCATTAGAGAAGAAACTTTAATAAAGATATTTACCCCCTATATTCCAGGGGCAAGGTCCCTACAGGAGACACAGAAGAGGGATGATAAAATGGCAGGAGCTGTGCATGCTGGGAGATGATCTTACTTCACTTGCTCTAGCAACTGCCAAGGGACAAGGAAAGCAGCAATTAATTACGATCACATTTTTTGAAAACTTCTTTTTACTTTGAAAGTTTACTGTTAGTAAAGGAGCCAAGGTTTTTATTTTTAGAGTGTGGCTTTTGTTTTGACATTGCCCAGTCCCAAACACATGAAATCACCTCTGTAATGGGGGATGTGGCAGGGTGTGTGCAGGGGGGTCTCTGGAATAGGTCCAGGCCATCCTCCCCAGGTGTCATGCCAAATCTCTGAGCAGACATTCATTTTCATTTTCCCTGCACAGTCCAAGCATATGCAAAGGGGTGGGAAACAACCTCCCGCTTCTTCTACAACTGAGCGCAGCGATATAAAAACCTCATTCTCTCTCCTTTTATGTTGCCCATAAAGCTCCAAATGTTGCTCTTAAATGGAGTCCCCCTCATGCATATAATTGAGTGATTTCTTAGCCACCTGCATTATGATATTACTGGGCCAAATGTTGCCTGTTTCTTATGTTAAAGCACTTTTTGGTGAGTTTTCAGCTGCTGCTATGCATGAATTTTCCAGAGCCAGAGCAAGCATAGACAGCAAGCACTGTAGGACAATTAATACTTCCAGTTAACCTCATTAGCTTCCATTGTGCATCAAGTAGACAACAGCACGAGATTCAGATTGACATCACTTGCTGCTTTCTTAACCACCCTGAAAATCCTGTGCACTCTCCTTTTCTGAGAACCTACATACAGAAATAAAAAACCCAACAGATCCAGAGTTAATTCATTAACACCATGCTTSAGTGAATTCAATAGCTCCCTGACAGTGATGCATAGGAAGGCTGGCTTCCCTCTTGCTCCTGCCAGGCTGGATTTGCTGATGTCTAATAATGCAGCTGAGCTCATTTTGCAACCTTAGCTGTAGTAGGATTTCCCCTTCCTTCAGAAGACAGGTTGCAAAACCAGGTAGAGAGTAAAAGTGTCCTTTACTTCATTTTTACATTCTTTTACTTCATCTATACATATTTTCATTGCTTGCTTATTAAAACATCATATGGGCATCACTGTCCAGCTTTCAAAAAGGTTTGGAAGACAGACGAAAACCATAATGATTTCTGTTCTACAAATGGGGAAACTTAGGCACCAAATGGTCATGAGACGTCCCAACACTCACACAGTTCACCAGGATCAACTTAAGTTTTTCCCAGTTTGGTGCTCTAATGTACCCATAGCTGCACTGTGTGATACTTGGGAAAAAAATGGGATAAGATGATGACAGTCTGAGATCTGTGATGAGACTACCTTTTTTTTTGTTGAACATAATGCTTTGAGAAACAGTAAGGTGCAAATATGGAAAGAAAGCTGGAGTTCCTCCTAGATCATTAAAACCAAAAGTTGTATAAAAAGCACTTTTTGCAGCATTTCTCAAGGACTTGGATTTAACTTCAAAGCCTGCTGTTAGTTACTAAAGCATTTCTAGGGGCAAAAGAACCAAACGTAAGGAAAAATTTAAGCAAGGAAGACTATCCTCTTTCATAGATGGCTGTGCTACCTCCRAGACAGACAATTCAGGACAAATCAGACCAACTGCACCCACAAAAAAAAAATCTTGAAACCTGCACGCAACAGCTCATGCATCACTGCCACCCCATGCTGACCACTTACTCCTCCTCTGTCCCTGAAAAGACTTTGGCTTGCATGGACATTGAAGAATGGGGATCTCCCTTCACCTCTTCCCAAGCTACCAAGCCTGTCAGCCAACACCTCAAACAACCCTTAGAGTCAGGGGAGGTCTTCAGCCAGTGACCTCCCGGGGCCCGAGTGGTATTCAAACTGTTATTGTGGATTATACTGGTCAGGGGGTAGCTGATTTCTATCCTGGAGCTGTGGTTTTATCCTGTCCAATGTAACTAAGAAAAATCACTGGGTGAAGACTTTATTTCATGATAGCTTTTGGACAGAAACATGGGTTTCTGAGCAAGCTTCGTTCTTCCCTGTAGAGTGTTTTTTACCTCTAAATGTTGAGTCCTTTTCTTTTGCAAACAAAGCTACAGTACCCCATGGGAACTGTAGTTTCAGCTGCTCTGTTCCCCTGGTCTCCAGCTGGACTGTATTTCCCACCATACAATGCAATCAGCCCAGGGTTGCATTTCAGCACCCTTCCTCCCCAGGGAAGAGGCCATAGGGTCTCAGGAAAGACTGGGATTCACCCATGAGCCTGCCCCAAAGGAGACTGCAACACCCAACCTTGGATCCCCCACAAGCCTCTACTGCTTTTCCACAGGGAAAATATTTTTAATCTGAAACGTTCCAGTTTAATTTCTACCAACAATCAACTTTCGGAGCACATAAAAACTTTTTTTTTTTTTTAATCTGCTCTGTGTAGCTGCATTTTCATACTTCATCYGACTTTGCAAAGCCAACCTCAGTACATCATAGCAATGCATTAGATAATGATCTAGCTGTACTCATATTTTGCTGTCTTCCTGGCTAGTTTAAATGGATGTTTTGATTCCTGGCAAATTCACAAATTAGGTGGCAAGGGGTAAATATGCAGTACTTAACATGCAAAGCAAAATCAAGGACATGTTGATCTTGGTTTGGCTTTGCATTGTTCAGTGTAAACAAATTCCTGCGACTTCCATAAAGGAAAGCTAAAAATGAAAGAGTAAGACCTTTTTTTGTCTAGTGGAGCTTTTGTGCCTCCCTGTGCTAGGGTTTAACCCATTCCTGTTGTTGTGTAGGCAATTTCTTCCAAGTTCAGTGAGGTTTATGGAAAGAGCTATCACCCCATCCAAACTGACCTACTCACCTTCTTTCTAGAGAAACAGAGCACAGGTTATGAGAAGTAAAAAAGATCCAGTAATCCTGCCTTATCCTCTGTCTGGTGATGCTGAATTACATCCTATAATCTGTCTTCCAGGACAGAGCCTGTTATTTGAAGATATGGGACACTGACCAGATGCTACAAGTTTTTGTGACCCAGACTGGCACTGCCCTGGATGTCATGAATTAATTGGCTGCTACAGATAGTTTATTCCTTCCTCCCCTGAAAATTGCTACCCAAGTCCTGCATGGTCAGTAGCTGCTGCTTCTTAAGATGGTTCAAACCATCTGTGAAAGGCTGATGAAGCACTCAAATGCGCACAGCACCCATAGCTGTCACTGGTCGGGGGTAGCTGATTTCTATCCTGGARCACCCATTCCCTATGCGTTTTTATCCTGTCCGATATAACTAAGGAAACTCACTGAAACCTTTTACAGCTTTTGACCTCAACTTGGGATAGTGACTTCTGCAGCCTAATATACACCCCTCCACTAAACACTGAATCTTTGCATTGATTTTAGATAGAAATATGGTAGAGAAATGGCCTTTCAACAAATAAAAACAATTTGCTCCAGCTTCATTTTCAAAAGACTAACAAAGCACAGACGACACTTTCTCCTGTAACTCTTTGGCTACAGCTCTAATCCCCCATCTGGGAAGTAGAGCAACATCAGTCTCAGCTTTGGCAGGAGGTGCCAAGAAAGGCAGCTACCGGTTCCACCCCAGCAGAGCTGTGTCAGGAAGGGGCAGTGAGGAGCCTGTGCTTGGCAAGGGTAGGGAGCAGGAGAGACAGGTAGTAAGATCCTTGAGGGGTAGAAGATTATTTGGAGATGAGATCCTGTCAGGTGACTAACAGAAAAGAGGCAAAAAAAGGTGTATTTTTTGTTCTGTGATGACTTGGTGAGTAGGAAACCAGAAATGATTCCTTCTACCAGAAAATGCAATGGGGACAAGAGACAACTTGTGTCTCTTGGGATGAGAGCGAAGAGGGCAGGGAGACTACCATGCATGGCATAGCACCCATGGTGTGAATACCAAGCACATCTGAAGATGAAGAGCTAACTCTTGCTGCCCTTTCTCCCCACGATGAGGGTCAGGACTGAGCAGAAACACACGACATGGGTCATGTTCACGGCAGAGGCTGCTGGGGATGGCAGAAGAGCAGAAAGCTGCAAAAGTGCACAAGGGCAGCCAGGACTTGGCACCAGGAGCCCTCACCCAATAAGGAAATATTATCTGCAACCAGCACAGGAGCTGGCAGCCAGCGCTGCCTGTTAAATCTAGCTCCTCACCCATCATGTGGGGTTTGCAGAAAGCAGGAACACTCCAGCCTTCATGCCACTTTCCTTGGAACAAAGTATTGGGGCACCCAGGAGGGTGAATAGGGAAAGCAGCCATTTACTGGTAGTGTTATTTGCGCCRTGATTTTCTACCTAGCTGGTCCAGACAAACAGGCACCAAGGGCACAAGACATTTGTTGCCTAGAAATTTTTCATTAGGGTAAAAGAAATAAGGCTGATGTGTGCAACACGGCTTCTGAGCAAAGGAATCACAAGCACTTATTCCAGCCCTGCCCTCCCTTCTCCTACCACACTGACCATGACTGTGCCTCTGCACAGTCACCTGATGGACCCTGGCACCTCATGTCTTAGAGGATAAAGGTAAGAAAAGGAAGGAAAATGAAAGAATTTTTTTTTCAAGTGGGGAATAGAGGCACAGCACCACATTACTCTACTATGGTGTACAGCAGCCAGTTTAGCTTCTAGAGTGATGCTTGCTTGTACCATGGCCTGATGTTTTCTGAGAAATAAGCCTCATTTAGGTGAGACTTCCAGCTCCCTGTGGAGGGGTGCATGTAGTTACTGAGTTTTGCTCTTCATCCACACGATGTGCCAGATATCACAGCAAGCTGGAGGTAGAGCCAGGGCCCCTGTTCATGCCATGCTCACTAGATTGATTCCCTTTTCTTAGGATAGCAAACCTACATGGTCTAGCGGAACTAAAACACTGAATCACCAGACATAACCCAAACCCTAAAGCATTTAGAACAAATACAGGGCTTACTTTTATACTTTAGTACTAAGACAGTTCTGTCCCACTGCTCCCAGCTCCCATCCCATGCCATAGGTGTCAGGATCAGGCTTGCTTCCACAGCATGAGCACGGCTGCCAAGAGCCTCGCTGGTAGCCAGTCTCTGAGTTGCACTGGGCAGGCTCCTGCTGAGCTGCCTCACCTTCTGCGTGTAGGGCCAGAAACCTCCTCGGGATCGACACAGCAGACAAGAGGAACGCCATGAAGATGACGGGTCTAGCCCACACTGGCAGCTCATTTCCCCCCCACCCCTAAACTGATTTGGTTTAACTACCAGATTTCTGCCTTAACCACAACCACCAGATGCACCTCAGGTGAAACCCAGGCCCTCATACAGTTTCCCAGCAGAACTTCCTTCCAGCTCAGACACTGCCTCACTCAGCGAGTCCCTGGTCACCTGGTAGAGGTACCATGAAATTACACTTACTATGATTCCACTGTTATTTCCTGGCCATCCAGTCTGGGCTGCTGCAAGTTAATAGCTTCAATGCATCCTCACGCTGCATCCTCTTCCCCCAGCAACTTATGGCTATATACCTTCCTTCTTGCAGCCTTTTTTTACCTCAACGCTAAAGCTGCAGTAAGGACACCTCTCTCCTGCCCAGCAAGCCCCCACCAGTGCAGCTGCCAGCAGTGACTGTGCCCCAGCCCTTCATCCTGCCTGTGCCCTAACCCTCCCTCCACCCTGCCCACAAGCCATCAGCCCCTTCCCTCTCAGCCTGCTGTACTCTTACAAGCCCAGGACAACTCATTGGGCCACATGGGATTTGGGGCAGTCTTCTGCACCAAAAGCCCAAGTCAAAGGATTTTATTCTCTGAGCTCCTTACCAGCCTCAGCCCATCTCTCTGTGAACAGCAGTCCCCACCTACTAGGCAGCCTAATCTCCCCTCCATTTTGGCAGTGTTATCAGAAAAGCACCCAAGGCTAAATAAGTACAAGTGTCAAGATATATGGGGTCCATAATATATCTTTTGTGGGAGAAGGTAGCTTGCTTCCCAAACACACACATCTATTTCGCAGTAGGAGGAGGAGCTGGGAGACACCCAGGTTTCATTCTGATTCTGCCTCATTTTTCTTTACCCTAGTGAAGGGCCCAGCTGATTTCTGTCATTTGCCCTTGTTTGTGGTGGTGGGTAACACCAACCCTTAGCAGAGGGTTGAGGAAAGCACAGTTACTACCTTCCCCCCAGCATCTTATCCTCCACCTTCCCCATTGGGACACGCTATGGTATTGTGCCCTGCCCTGGCGTGGGCRGCTGCCTGCAGATGCCACTGCCATCCAGATAATCAGTGATTATTGTGATGACAGTCTCTGAACATCGCTACCCAGAGGAAAATTTGGGGTATTTATTAGGCCATGGCAGTTTCTGAGAGCACAAACTGGGATTGGGGTCCCTCATCCCCATGGTCCAGGTAGGAGGAGAAAATCAGTCCCTTTCACCTGTCAGCGAGCCTTATTGCCAGCAGAGAGGAGCTGTATTTGATTTTTTTTTTTTTAACAGCTCAGTAGTCATGTCAGCAGACAACAATGTGCTCACTCCACAAGACACAGAATTTGACAGGCAAAACAACCTGCCAGTTACTTATCATTAGTGCAAATGACTGATTTTTTGGTTCACTGGCAGTTCAGAATAATCTGAAGGTTTTATTTTGAGTCAAACCGAAGAATTTTTTTTCAGAACTTTCAGCTCACCTTGCTATTTCACATTTCTGCTCCAATCTCTTTAAAAAGAAACTTTTTATTCTCTTTAAAAAACTGCAAAAAAGGGAATGCTTCATTTGATCCAAAACCATTTCTGTTAGTTTAACTTCCTGCTAAAAAAAGTGGGGATTCAGTAGCAGATATTTCTTCCAGTTAAGAAGGAAATTCTGGTCAGTTGAAACCCCAGATTTTCCTTGGACAAAGCCCTTTTATGAAAATTTTGGAACAGCCTTAGCCAGCATTCCCCCCCCCTCCCCGTCATGCTGCAAAGGCCATCACCCACATCTATTTTTTTTTTGTAGGCTCAGCAGAGACCACAAGTCAAAAGGGAAAGGGCTACTCATTTCCCATCACTCTTCTCTCCCAACGGTGTCCCCAAGACCTTTTGCGCATCAGCAGAATCCCATTCTGCCTCATCCCTGACTATGTCGGCCATCCAGAGCCAGCCTTATGCTATCCACTGGCTTGAAAATAAAAACACATTGAAGAGTCAACCAAGGGAAAAAAAAAAAAAGCAGTAGGTGTGCAGGCCAACCCTGCAGGTGCTTCTGCAATTGAGTCTTGGCTCAGGGCAGTAAGCGTTAGTGACTTTTAATTTCCTCTGTCCCCAGGCATCCTGGATAATATCACTCAGATAGCACCAATTCAACTCCTGACCTGGCAGACAGTGCTGGGTGTCCCACCACGCTCCATTGAGTACAGTAAGCTTCACATAAGCCCGCTAAGCCACTAGGCTAGTTTGGTGAGTCATTTAATAACATTGAACGTGCTTTTCCCTACAACTTTGCAAGAATGGGAGGAATCTACTGCCAGGGGATTAAAGACCCCCAAACAAATTTTAAACACAAATTGAATTTTTTAATTGGACTGGAGATCTGAAGCATATTCAGATCTTGACCTCAAATCAGATCAGAAAGGAGAAGCAGGAAGTCAGTTGGCTCTGGAGGTTTGTAGGGGGTCACAGGTGCCTTTAATAACTGATTCTGCAAGTTAATAGCTTGGTTAGGGATGGGAATAGACTAAAGATGATGCCAAGGAGTTGAAGTTTTAGTCCAGTTTGCTTTATAACGAGAGCTAATACCACAAGATGATCACAACTGGAACAAGAGATTGGAAAGACTCCTGGATCACTACATTTAATCTCTTGTTATTGTAAACCTTCTCTTCTTGTAATGGTGACAAATTTTGAAGTTTCTCAAGCCACATCCTTAGGCAGGACTTTCTTGCATTCATTGCTCCTACTGGGAAGCAATTTCAAAATCTGAGGGTTAGAAACTTTCTCCTAATTAGCAACCTAAGACTCTGTGGTTAGCAAATAACATTCTCCTTTATCTTTAGTAGCAATTCTCCTCATCTCTTTAGGAGCACCAAGAAGGTCCAGACCTGAACAGCACCAAGGACCAAATTATATTTGTCCCAGCCTTGAGAGGACAGCTGTCGACCAACTGCTGGATCATGACCATACTGTTTTAGTTGATGCCTATCAATCAACTGTTGGTTACCCTGATAAAAAAAAATGCTGAACCATTACTTGATCTCCAGCTGCCCAGAGCAACACTTTCTGCTGTAGTTTGCCCCAATGATCTGGAAAACCTACATATGGTAGATTGTAGGGCGGGTACCAGTTGTTACAGGGGTCCCACTACTGTTCAGAGCAAGGACAGGATTTAGTGCCAAGGCAGAGTGAGCTTCACAGGTCTCCTGGGCTAACTGCTCAAGCAACCACAAGCTGAATTGGCCCAGCCTGGCAGCTGTGCTGCTACCCTGCACTGCTTCATCCTCTACCTCAGTACATAGGTGCATATTTTCAAAGGTGTCAAATGGAGCTGATCCTAGTCAAGAATTTGCGCATAGCTTCCTGGAGCTGCTTTGAGAATTGCAGACTCCAGGCAAAACTTCAGATCTACATCTCAGGTTCAGCACTTCACTGAAGGATCAACAAGAACATCTTTGTGAGTGTCTGAGAGCCACTGGGTTGCAAGGTGCTTAAACATTTGGCTGCTACTGAGAATCTTACTGTGATGTTTATTCAAGTCATGACCTGGGCACCCACAGCTCCGATTTGCAGACACCAGGAACCAGGAGCAGTCGGCATTTTTGAGCATCTTTGATCTGTTAACTGACATTTTCTGAAGATGAAAAGCTTTTGGGTTGACTGCCCAGGAAAGAAAGCCCCCTGCCCCAAGCCAGCTCCTGCACGGGCCTTGGCAGTGGGCCCAGACAACGTCAACAAGCTTCGAGCCTGACTTATAGCACTGAGACAGTGAAGAAAGCAGAAACTCCCATGACAGCATTCACATTCAGGTCTTGTTGATGAAACTACTAGTTGTTAATGCCAAAACCAGCAGAGATTTTTTTACCGTGTGGGCTTCAAAATTCACATCAACAGGCAGAGTAGCATCTTTCACATAGCTCCTTAAAACACCTCTGTGCCACAAGCCTACCCCTCACACCCATCTGGCACCAGGCTGGCCCATGGCAAGGCACAGCTTCCTCCTCATTTCATCCTCCTCCAACACTCCCATTTGCGTTTTGTCCACTTGTTGCATCCTGTCTAATTCCTGTTCAGGCGTTCGTCAGGGAGGGGAAGGTTGTTTTTGCTACTTGCCTGTGCTGCACCCAAAGTAATGAGCCCAGAACCCTTATGCGATCTCCTACCTGATACTCTGATTTAAGCTGGGACTACAAGGAAGATTTTTCTTTCCTCCCCCCCTTGACAGTCAAGCGGAAAACACACCATTTTAGCAAAACAAAGATAATTGGGAAACGTACTTCAGGGTCTGTCCAAAACATTTAATTTGACAAGCAAAATTCTGGGATTGGAGTTATTTAATGTTGCCCTCCCCCTTTCCACACTTTCAAACAAAAGTTCTGCACATAGAAAATAGCCTTTTGAAACAGAAGTCAAAATGCTGTCTGCAAGCTATTGGAAAATATTTGATGTCAACATCCCTATTCTTCCCTTGACCAAAACTCAAACCATATTTGACACTAACGAGCAAATAGGCTGGGCCTTACAGAAGCAGTTTTGGGGCAAATTTACTGCTCATTCACAAACTCTAACCAGTTCTTCATGCAAAGCAACACAACCACGACTTCAGGTCATTTGTGACCTTGGCCTTATTCGAAGCAAATGAGAGCCTAATGTTTACAGATCCCAAGTCCTAATCCCCAAACATCCAAAACCTCACTTTGTTTGCTCAGTATTAAAAAAAATGAGGGTTTTTTTGGTTTGGTTTTTTTTTTTTGACTCTTTTCAAACAAATCCTTCCTGCCTTTGGACAAGCTGACATTGTGTGTGTCCTTGAGTGTGTTCAAAAGGAAGGCAGAGTGTTCCTTTCTCATTACATGGCTTGGCTTATCAGCCCAGCAAAGGTTTGGGTTTCAGGTGTGGCTCCATGCCAGGTGTGACAGGCCACTCACCATTCACACAGCACAGAGGAGGGGATATGTAGCATATATAAGCTTACAGACTTTTCTTTATCACAAGCACCAGGAAACCATGCTCTCACCTGCTGATCCTCACAGACAAGCAAACAGCCTCTAGCCCCAGAAGAGGGATCAGGAAGAATTAAATTATATTTAACAGGTTGATTGAAAGATACTATGTGATTTGCCCACTGAAAGCAGGAATAGATTCTCAGCTGTATTTCAATTTCACTGCTCTATGGCCAAAATCCATAGAGAAGAGGGGCTGATAAAACTGGGGCAAAACATTTGCTTCTTCTACTGTATTATCAAGAGCATTAATGCAGAGATTTTTACCTGCTAAAGTGGTTTGGAAATTATTTACAAGTGAAGGACCAACAAGGAAATAGTTCCTAGACAGTGATGAGCTGGTATGCTAGATAATGCCACTGCAGAGACAGGCTGCATCCTAGGTTACCCTTAAAAACATGACCACCTTGAATCCATCGAGGTGTCCTGTTACTGCACACTAGTAACAAAACAAACTGGTAACTCAGCTTCCACCTATTAATTTAGAAACTGCATACTGTATTTACATATAAATGTAAAATACTCTACATGTGAACTGTTTTCATTTATGTCTCATAGTGAAAATGGACTCCATATGCTGTCTGGATGTTCTTCAACAAACCCCTCAAGACCTTCTACCATTCTTTCTTGTGGCACTCTTCATTCACCTAATACCTCATGAGATTACTCAGAGGTTACTGCTAGGATCACTCAGAACATCCATCTCCAGCAGGATTTGTAATGAACAGTCCACATCTCTCTCCCACCAGTTAATTGTTAGAAACTATGCCCTAGTGTTCTTCAAATGCCCCTGTGGCTGGCTAAAGTAGCTAATTGTAAAGTAGTGGATTGAAAAGCAGTGCCATTGGCCAAGGGGCCACCTCTTTCTCCTAGCAGACCAACTCTTGCAAAAAGGAGGGAGGGGTGGGTATGGTAGGAAGTAGGGGAAGTTCCTCCAGAGATGTGGTGCATGTAAGGAGATTGCAAGCTTTGAGAGGGCAGTGCAGCCAGTGGTAGCTTACCCAAGTTCCTAGTAACCCACACACTCATTTGAGTTAGGTGTCTCTGTACCCTGGAGAAGTTGCAAACATTTGCAGGCTCTAGGTAATCCCCAAGCAGGTAGTTTTGGCTGGTTAATTATGCCCTGCAGCTCTCCTTCACTCACAGGCTGAATTCATAGCCCTGAATTTACAGACTGAGTTAATTCCCCTGATTCATAGCCTGGACAGAGCTCTTACAACAGGGGAACCTCAGGCACCTGGTGCTTCTGGTGCAAGTTCTCAGGTGACATGCCAGTTCAGCAAGACCTTCAGAATTTGCCCATGGTTTCACAGGGGAGGTCCTGAGCACTCAGATGGTTAACTACTCCCTGTCCCTTCCCACAGCTTGGGGCAGGTTCAGCACTCCTGAAACCTTTCCTCAAGTCAAACCATTCCCTGAAGCACTCAGCAGATACAAGAGCTCAAGTCACTTTTTATACAGTAGGTGCTGATGTGGCTGTCCTGATCATAGGAGCACAGTATCTTGCAGTCTTAGAGGTGTTTACCATCACAATAATCCCGCAAGTTAGGGCAGTGTTGCTATTTCCATTGTACTGCTAGGGAACTGAGTCACAGCACTGATGTAACTTGCCTGAGGCAGAAGTAGTCTGGGGCGAAACAGGGAACTGAGCACGAGTCCCTCAAATTCCTGGCAGGCATTCCAAGCCCAGGCCATCCCCATGGCCAGTCACATTTGTGAAAACATTTGGCAGGGCTTTAGGTGGAGTGTCTAAGATTTTCACTTGCTTGAGCACACATAGAAGTGCCAGCCATACCTATCTGGGTGAACCTGCTGCAGCAGGATGGGATGTCATTGCATCACATCCCAATAACGTTCTGCAAAACCCTCAGGAAGAGAACCGGTTGCCAGGCACGGGATCGCCAGGCGAACTGCGGGCAGCCAAGGAACCTCCAGCACAAGCAGCATCATGCAGCACCTGATCCAAAGCCCAACAGCAGCCATTGTCTCCAGCACGCTTTGATCACGCTTGTTCAAGTGATCACCCAACACCAGAGGTATTTGCGAGGGATCGGCTTTTGCATGTTATGGAAACCAATGGAAGGCATTGAGCACACTTGGGCTCAACTCTCCAGTAGCAGGGCACTAGCCACTAGGCACCAGGGTGGGCTATGATAGCTTTTACTTCTTATTTTACAAAGATAAAAACCCTGCCTGGAGTTTGTACAGCTGGAAGATGAATGGAGTCACTGCACAAAAACCACCCACCACTGGCAGCAGCAGAGAGATAAAAGTTGCTAGAATTTGATTGCACCCATTATTAAAACTTATCTTTAACCATCTCTCTGTCTATTGATTTCTAGCCAACTATTAACTAGCAATGACCTTAGTGGCTTGAAAATAACTGGGGAAGTCAAGTAAACAAAGGGGAACCCAGCTGCAGACAAAGAACCAAGATATTTACAGAGACCCTCTTTGCTTCTGCTCATTGCAATAAACTTGTGCAGAGTATTTTTCCATTTAAACATCTGAGTCAATGATCCAAGAAGCTGAGGGTGTGGACAAGCAACTGAGTATTCAGAAGAGCAGAAGGAAGGAATAGGAGCTAATTGTAATCGTGTCTAGAGCCTTGAATTAAAGTAATCTCAGGCAAAGTCAGAAGACAAAGTTTCAGGTTTTAGGACCTTAGCTCCACTGGCTGTAAGCCTTCATGTATATTAAGCAGAAGCATTAATTATACACAGCTCAATTTGACTTTTTCAGGACATACCATTGTACTGTACCTAGTGCCAAAAAGAAAGCCATTTTCTGTTGTTTAAAAACCTGATGAAAATGGGAAATAGTTCTTTTCAAATGAGAAACCAAGTATTTCATCGTACACCTGTATTTTATCGTCCAAGCTGTTCCAGGCCTCATCATTCCTCTTTTCATGATCTAAGAATTTGCATCCTGTGTCCTTTCACTCCACCAGCACATCTACCCTAGCATTCCCCACATTTCCCTTCGTACAGGGCTCTGAGATCCCTCWACAGCCACCATGACTTACCCCTTTCCCGGCCCAGTACCAATGGCATCCTCAAAACTCTCCCCCTTCCCAACACACTCAGCTCCTTCCCATGCCTTGTAACTATCAACTGAGAACTGGGAAAGAAGCAGCATTTGCTGTGGCTTGTTTCAGGCTATTTGTGCTCCAACTGGACAGTCATCCAGCTGGCCAAACAGTACCTATAACTTTTGAAAATTCCCAGAGTCTTGCATACAGGGCACTATTGCCTGATCATTGATTTTTCAAGAAGCTTTTAGTAACAAGATTATTTGGGTTTCTGCTTCCCTGTTTAGATTGGCTGAAGATGTCAGCAAGTTCTAAAATTTCTGAAGGAATACAATAAAGATACCAGTACTACTATTTTGGCAATAATTAATATTCTTACACACTACCTTCTGCACCACCTCATTTTTGGCCTTGCTTAGAATTATGGTCAGAGCAGTAGTTCCTAAGAAAGTCCCTCAAAATCTTGGAAAAATATTGCCAACGTATAAGTCTGTTGATTTAAATCCCATTATGGATCCAGTAGCCAATCTGTGTGTGAGAGAAGAGTTAAACATGTCCAAAATGGGGCCAGTTGTGGTGACTGTACAGTCAAAGTGGGAAATTCCAGAGAGAAATRTGGGATCCATTGGGTTTTGAAAGTCAAATGTGGGTCTGTTTCTCCTTAAAGGAAAACAGAGGTGGGGGCATTCACATATCCAAGTTCACATAAGGCATAGTCAGCCGTAGTGGAGCAAGAAAAGCCGACATCTCTTTAGTCATAGTCCTACACTACAGAAGAAGCTCTTGCAAAATTCTGGTGCTTCCAGTTTGTGGGGAAATCCTTTAGAAGAGCTTTGTGTGCTTTCTCATCCTCACCATAGGCAATCCAGGACTGCAGGGGCAGCATGAATAAAAAAAGTTGTTTGAGGGCAGAAGAGGAAGCTATCTGGATTCTTCTGAATTTGAAACCCAAGTAGAACTCTAAATATGTTGGCAATTCAGCCATCCACACAAATGATTATTTATGGACTGACACTCAGACAATCCTCCAGCCACCCATCCTCCTCAAAGAACTTTTGAACCTTTTGACTCAATTTGGTCACATTTGAAAGAGTGGTAGAAATTTCAGCAACCAGAAGTGCCCACAGGGGTTGGGAGAACCCATGGAGGAGTGGAGACAGAGACCCCGATGAGTCCCCACTGTGGAAAGGCACATGGTACACAACCCTTAGGAAACGGCTGCCTGGCCAAACAGCACGTGTGTCCTGGCTGGCCAACTAGCGCTTGCACAGCTCTGTCCCAGCTACAGCATTATGTTATCTTCCGTGTCACAGAGTCACAGGAAAAGCAGTGTGAAAAGAGCTGGGGTTATTATGGTAGAAACAGAAGTAGGATGAAAAGGCCAAAGGACAAAAATCCACAGGAGACTTCAGTAACTCTGGTGTTCAGGAAACAACAAGGCTCTTTCCCATCCCTTCATCTTCTTCCTGTGAAGGGTGAGATTACCCACCCTAAAGGCAGGAAGACACATACACCTCCCTCGCCAGAAGAGGCATGGCGTTATAATAGCAGGGCTATTTTTTCCCCAGGAAAAAGGATGAAATCAGCTATTTACACTGGACAAATTACAAGCTCTGGAAAGCACACGAGGCACACAAAGAGAGCAGTTGTATCACAAATAAATATATGGTGGGGGAAACTTATTGATTAGCTTTGTAAACGCGGTTGCCCAATCAATAGCAATTTCTGGAAATGCCTGGTACTTATTTGGTGCAGCTTGTACAATGAGGATAAATAATAAAAGTACTTAAGGAACGTGTCTCCTGACACCATTGCTGAGTCCCTTACAACACAAAAACAGAACATGGTACAACAATTGCACAAGCCAGGACTAATCCATTACATCTCTAAAAAAAAAAGAAAAAACACAACAAGCACAAATCCACACACAGCCATACTATCAAAATAACCACCTGGATCCCAAAGGTATCTGCACAAGTTCCTGCTGCTCTTGCTGTAGATGACTGGCACTGGACCCAGGAGAGTATGAAACTCACCCATTTGCTATGCCCCGCTGGGCAAGCTGTGGGTCCTCCTAGGATCCCTGCTGTATGGAAGTACACAAAAGCCCCAAATCTTGGGGGAGAAAAAAGGGGCAAAACAGCTTGCCAGAACAGTTTGCCTGCCACAAGCCCTCCATGCCAGCACCAGCCCCCTGCCTCTCGGAGCCTGGGTTTGGATATGCTGCCTTCTCCCCACACCTTGCTCTCCAAGGGGATCCGGCCATGCTGGGGCAGGGCAGGGTCCCAAAGGGGACAGCAGGACCCCAGAGAGACCACAACACATGCTGCTGGCACAATGGCAGTGCAGCAAGAGGCATGGAGAGCAAGCATCTCACCAGTGGGGCTGCAGGGAGCCCCTGGTTAACCCTGACCCAGGCTCCTGGATATACCACAGACCTGCTCTAAAAGTAGCACCTGAGGGGAAGGAGGGAAAATCCACCTCAGCTCCCCAGGGGCTTCTCTGCTTCCCTTCTTCACAGATAGGAAGTTTGCTCACATTGTAACATGAGATCATAGAACAGGAAAGACCGAGGAACCAGGCGCTCATTTAAGCTGCAGCTTTTTTACTGCAGCTGCCAAGGATAATGATGTTTGCATGAAATGCATTTACAGATATCGCTCACAATGCTCCAGTGAGGTGGCCTGTGCAAGAACCACTGGCCAGCTCATCATAACAAAGACTTTCACCTACCCTACTTACTTACTTTAACTGGCTGCGTCACTCCAAATAAGATGGGGCAGGCAGCCTTCCCATCTACCCTACAGCACCCAACACTGCCCATGCAACTGATAGCTGGAGGAAGAGGAGAGGGAAAAGTGCTTGCAACCTAATACCTCATATAGTTTTTGGCTGCTAGCGTATTTGCATGCAGATTGCTGCCAGCTGGGTGGCAATAGGACAGGATGGCTRCTCTTCTCACTGGGCATAGCCCACAAGTGTTTCACATTCTCCATTAGGGCCCTAATGACTTTTCCCATCAGCACAGCCTTCCTCGGGAGAGCTCAGGACACAGGTTTCTTGGGCAAATGCTGAAACCTTGTCTTCCCTACAGGAGGAGTGTCATTTAATCCATCCCTCAGTGAGGGACTCCATGGGACTGCGCTGGTTTGTAAATCACGGCAGGATGAGAGGAGTTTATGTGGAGTAGGAATGACTCATTTTTCTGCTCCTAAAATGTTGGTATTACTCACCAGAAAACTCCCCACATATTCTGAGGGATTTCAGTGTTTTTTGTCTTTCATTAACAGCTCGTCTTGTTTGCTTCCTCGTCACAGCATCCTCCTCATAAGAACTTCCTGCATCCTTTGTCACCACCTCACAACATCATCCCGGTGGCCAAATGGCCCATGGAGGCTGGAAAAGACATTAGGCAGTTAGCGATCACTTTGTCACTTAAAGAAGGCCACATTAGCCTCCATGACTTCAGCCAGTTTTCACCAGCACCGTTAGACATTGAGTTTGTGGGTTGCATGGATTTTCCTTGTGACTCAAAGCAATTTTCATTTACAGTCTAGAGCTGAGCACGCATTACCAAAGGGTGCATAAATGAAAGCTTTCAGGCTTATTGCACAAATGGGATTTGTACCCTTACTTGAATTCCTGCATCTCCTAGGAGGAAGTGCACACACGCAGCTCTTGGGTAGGATCATGATATAGCTGGTATGGGGAATTAAAGACATAGCCAAGTTATTTCAGCTATCTGTGCCTAATTTCCCTAGCTGTAAAACACGTTTCCTTTGCATTGACCTTGAGGCTAAACATAAATTTCTAGGCCTGGAGTTGCTACACACAAAAGACTGTACCATAATAAAGAAAATTTCTTGGGGACCTGGAAAGCAGAGAAAGGGAATACATTTAACTTAGGAGTGTTGTAGGCAATGTCTCCCCTTTACTTTCCCTCCATCCTACAAAATCTTAAAATTGCTCTTCTTGCTTTTTGTTGTAAATAATTGACGTGTGAAGTGCTGACTCATAAGTCTGGGGTTACAGGAAAGGAAACTTTGTTTCTCGGTTAAAAAATTAATTTCACGGCATAGGCAGCTTCCTCCAGGACTGGYTGGTGAGTCCTTGGCCACATAGCGTGCCCTGCAGACACCGACGATCCGCCGGTGGTAGGATTTCCCAGATGGTGTGGTTCTGCTTGTCATTCTGCAACAGGGGAACCCAAACACTGCCCCACCAAGAGTTTGAATGAGGCGGAGCGTAGCAGAGCTCCCTTCCTTGGGTGCTAATGCAGAGTTAGGGCCACATGAGTGTGCCAGGTTGTGCTCTGCTGTGCATCGTCCAGACCCACGTGGGCTTTTACCTGCTGCTCTGCTCGAGCAAGAGGAGTTTGTGCTGGAGCTGCAATGTCCACAAGCTGTCCCCTGCCTATATACAGCAGACCAAATTTTGGCCTTCCCCAATTATTGCTGTGCCAAAATAACAGTGAAGAGTCTCCCCAGAGCTCAGGACTTGAGGCTGCAGCCTTGAGCACAAACCACTTCATTCCTCAAAGACCTTACCATATAAAGGAACAGAGGAAATATTATCTGTACGTCACAGGAGAGAAGACGCTCAGATCCTTAAGTTTTTTTCAGCACCTGACCTGCACTGATTTCCACAGCAGTCAGGCACTCGCACTCCTGCAATGAGCCACACGTCAGTGACTCACCCAGCGTCAGACAGAAAGTCTGCAGCGCGGCGGCAAAGACAACTTCACTCTTCTGGCGCTTACAGAGGCACTTCTAGCACCCGGGGCGCAGTGACACTTCCCCTCACTCCCTTCAAGCAGCATTATTTCGTCGTGTCTGCCAGGCACAATTTGCTGCTGGAATTCAGTACTTTTATCTCTACTCTTTGATGGACACCCCTGTGGCATGTTTGACTCATCTTCTTTTTAATATTGTCGTGATAGAATTCAACACCCCCTCCATTCTCCTCAGACTTTGCAGAAAAGGTGAATTTGGAAACTTCTTTCTCAGAGCAACAGATGATAGCAGCTCCATTGTGCCTGAGAAAACCAGTCCTAGTCTGTGCCTTCAAAAACCATAGGAATGTTGTTGATATAGTGGTGCATTGTGTTGACTATGGCTGTGCAAGGTGCACAATAGGGAACCAGCCTCTGTCCCGCAGAGCTTGCAGTCTTAACAACAACCGATACGCTGAATCTTTACAATATAAATATTTAGCTAAACAAAGCATCCAAGTCACATAAAAGCTCAATAGATTGAAAAGGTCAATGGAGAAACAAGTTTTTCAGGAGACTGGGTTTATCCATAGTATGGCAATTTACAGAGCTTCCTTGTCATATTTAGAGAGAAGTGAAAGCTCATAGGGAAAGAAAAACCTTGAGATGTAAACCCTTCCCATGCAAACCCTCTCTGTGCAAACCCTTCCTAAGTAAAGTCTCCTCCACTTGAAAAAGGAGAGGAGTAGAAGAGCTCCAGAAGTTGAGCAGCATTTGCCTGTGCAGGGCTGATAGACCTGGGAAGTGCTCAGTTCCTGTGGTATGGACAGGTATCTGAGAGTAGGGTAGACAGGGAGTTATGCTGGCTTGAATCTCATATATCAGGACAGATTAGTTCGCTGAGGATACATCAACAGGTACAGATGCTGCTGTGTATGTGTATATGTGAGAGAAAAAGAGATGGCACATCACAGGCAGCATTAGGAGAAAACCCCAAGCCTTACTCTTTTATTGGGAGAAAGATTTCCTTGAGCTCTTGATGCTAATGAGGGAGTGAGGAAAAAGTGTTTCTCTTTACTCTTGAGGAATGCTTTCCTAGTTAAAAAATAACCAACTCTAGAGTGAAGTGGGATGCTCCTATGCAGAGCCTACACAATAGCAAGCTGCTTTTTTTTTTTTACAAGCAAAGTTCAAATCACTGGAAAGAGCTTATGGTGCTTCCCTTCTGCACTCATGCTACACGCTGCAAACCACTGAAAGAAAGACAAACAAGGACTCTTACAAACATGGAAACTGGGCAGGTTCACAAACCTTTACCTACTTTAAGGGTTCTTAAGGACCACTGAGGAACCAGTATCTGAAGCCTGTGAGACCACACTGGGGCTGGGCTTGAATTCCTGCTGTTCCTCCATGCCATCTAAGCACCATCCTCTATGGCTGCTTCAGAGGGTGGTGGGAGGCAACCACAGGATCCAACAGCCACATCTTCTCTGTGGCAGCAGGACAAGACAGACAGATGCATGATTGCATAAAAGAAAAAAAAAAAAAAAGAAAAGAGAAGAGCTTCATTTCCTCTTGGTCAGGCCAGCTTTGTTAACCAAAATGCTTGGAGAAACTGTGGGTACAAGCTGTGGGCTTGCCAGTGGTGTGGGGGACTGTCTGAGCAAGGGTACAGGTCTCTGGGGACAGCCAAAACCACAAACATTTTCTGTGCTTTTCAGCTACACCAAGGATGGGCCATGACTCTGCCCTTCAGCCTCTGAGGACCAGGGGTATTGGGGCATGAAAGCCGGCCAGACTGTCTTGGGGAGAGGTTCTTCATGCAAGTGATGGCTGGGTCCCATTTGGAGACCTCTGCTCCCTGAGCCAAGGTACAAGGACTGGTCTCTCCAAAACGTGCACCCATGCACAAGTATCTCTGCGTGTGTGTATAAACATATACATATACATACATATATGTGTGTGTGTGTGTATATATATGTATGCACTCTACCTTTCAGGTCACCTAGGGCACACAAGCTTAGACTTTCTGAAAGGGATGGCCCACATGGAGGAACAAGTCCAAGAACAAGCGACTTTAGAGCGACTTAACTCCTGTTGATTTTTACAGCCAGAGAGAACACTTCATACGGTTGAGCGCTCCGTGTATCTTTACTAAACTTACCTTTTGGAAACACAGTGGTGAACCAACATTAAGGCACCGCTGTGACAAGTGCGTTTCAGTAAAGCTCAGGTTATGTTTCCCCTGTCCAGTCACAGCGTGGCCAGGCAGGGCTGTGTATTATGTGAGAGGGGAATCAGATGACCGATACGACTCTTGCTTCAGCAGTGGAGAGCTGCTGCCAGCCGGACATGTATTTCAAAAGAGAACGCGTATTAAATATTTTGGGGTTTGATGCTCTTGGGTTTTTTTAAATTTATTTATTCTTGCTGGGAAAAGCTTGTGGTTAGCGGGCTTTTACTCTGCATTTCCTGTTTCATGATCTGTGTTTTTCGTACTGTAAAATACTGAGTGGGAGATAATTCAAAACAAATTTTTTATTSCCATATTCTCAATGGCTGTTATGACATCTCAGCCTCCTTTTCTAATCGTCACCCCCGTCCTGTGAAGCCTGGGCACATGAGACTTGTCTTAGGGAGATCCCCGTCTTTCAGTTCTTCACTGCACTTGGGATTACCTTGGTTTGTGACATACTGTAGTTTTGTTTTCATCCGTGTTATGCAAGATTTTTTGAATAGACTCTTCTGGTCAGCATCAGACACGGTGTCACTTGGTAGGTTATAAATTGTTCTGTACAACGAAGGAGAAAAACTGATGGTTTAAAAAGGCAAAGGCCAGGATCCAGAATCCTTGGCATCTGTTCCCAGGCTGAGCAAGTTACTCTCTGTGTTGGTGCCTCACACAGACCACTTACTTACACAAAGGTCAGGCACCCCCCCCAACAGCCCCTCGTCCCGTGGTAACTGAAAGGCACAAACATTATGCTATCAAAGTTTACCCAATAGGACTTCCAATACATCACATCAGCAAAACCCTTGAGACTGCTAAAGCCACGTACTCTTCACTGTCTGAAATGCAAAAGCAAGCAGGACCTATGAGGTTGATCCTGGCAATTCCCCTTTGCTGCTCTGTAATTAATGCTGCTGCTCCCCACTCCAACAGCTCCTGAAAGTGCACAGCATGTCCAGGGACCGCGCGGTGCAATGCTGCAGGGCACCTTAGCAGTGCCCAGGGACCTCACGGGCTCTGCTGCAGGGTGACCTTGCTACGGCAGCCAGACACATTGGTTAAGACACAACCTGTTCAATCTTGTCAGCTTCATGCAGGCAGCAGGGGCTTCCCAGGCTGCTGAATGCTGTAGATATGTCCACTTCACAAGGCACCAGTCGGTATTTCAGATGTTTCTTGCTAGGCAGAACTCACTGTGTTCCAGGTATTTTCAGAGAAATGTCTTGTACTGAAGTGTTTATATTACTGCAGCACTGAGGATGCCACTTCTGGGCCAGGACCTTTATTATGTGAGATGCCATAACACAGGACAGAAAGATTGCTTGCCCCCAGAGCTTACTGTAAGTATAGTCCAAAGGGCAAGGGGTGCAGATGGAGGGGCTAGTCCAAGGAAACGCAGAGGTAACACTGGTCAGTAGGATAACCAGTTTTCTGAGTGCTCCTTGGCCCTAATTTTTCCAAAGAGAGGGCTTGATGGAGGTCAGCGAGGCACCATGCAGGAAGTTTTGGGGTGCTCCCCCCAAGCGTGTGTGGCTGCATTCCCAGCACCCCATGGGAGAGGTCCCCTGTCTCAGGGAGCATCCTGGCCAGCAGCGCCTACGGTGTGTGCAAACATTCCACCTATGGGAAACATGCTGAGCTACTGAACATGTCTCCAGTTATTATAATGGAATTATAATGATGGGTAGTACACTGATTGCAGCCTCGCATCAACGCTGGAAATCTCACTTGGAGCCTGCAAAACATGCAAAGGTCTCCCTTTGCTAAGTCAATACCATTTGAGCCCCACTGAGACCCCATCCAACTCAGGCAAATCAAACCACAACCATTTCTTCCATCTCAGCAGAGCTGCCCAGTCTAGCAAGTGCTCCAAAACGTCTGCAGTTTGAAAATATGTGCGTAGCCAGGTACCTCTCCTAAGGAAAGAAATAATCCTCTTGAAGATGTCAGGAAGACAAGACTGCATATTACAATCATGTAACAAGGGGGTGGTGAAACTGCTGTTGCGTTAGAGCTGAGCAACTCGTGATTGTTCTGTCCTGCAAATGTTTTCAATGTTTAAACTTTTTTCCTTAAATGCAAATATAGGTGATGATGAGCATTTTTACAAACAAGGTGTGAAAAAAAGCTCAACGGGGGCAATCAACACTGCTTCATTTTGATAACTTTGAAGTATTTTGTGTTCAGCCACATAAAAAAAACCCCCTCATTAGCTTAAATTGTGAAATCAAAAGTCATTTTGAATGAAATGAATTTTTCGTTTTGGAAATGATAAAGGGGCAATTTCCAACCTTTAAAATACAATTCAAATTGAAAAATTTGCCCGGTACAACCCCTTYCAGGGAAAATGCTTCATTTCTCATATAATAGCATTTTGGGGTGACAATATGGTTCATCAAAAACCTCTGTGCCTCAATAATCTGCATCTAGGCTTCCCC
This sequence comes from Phoebastria nigripes, assembly GCA_035582835.1. NCBI lineage: Eukaryota > Metazoa > Chordata > Aves > Procellariiformes > Diomedeidae > Phoebastria > Phoebastria nigripes. The sequence goes on along the minus strand of JAYKAV010000067.1, from coordinate 641,165 downwards.
TGATTGCATGGTGACTGTGCGTTGCCTAATTGCGTGTGACTAATACAATTTCATGTGCATTTCCGTGCACTGGGGATTCATTGTTGCCACATACTACCATTGGGAAATTGCTAAGCGTGTGTCTATGAAACAATGACAGGGAGACAAGAGTACCTCCTCCGGAGAAAAGACCTTGGAGGAGGCGGATGACTGGGAGCAACAAATTATCAAGGCAGAACAGACAAAAACCAGAGCAGCTGTGCCTTCTCCCTGGTTTGTGGAGCACCAAACCTCCTCTGTTGAGCAGGACTTACCAGGACAGTATTTAAGAGGTCCTTCTTTGATGATGAGAGCAATGAAACCTAAGCAATGCTTGAGAAAGGGGGCAGTGGAAGAAAAATCTCCTTCTCAGGGCGAAATATCCTGGGTCCAAAGAGCCAGGTGGACCACAAGTCCTCAGCAGCATGAGGAAGGCAGCTTAAGAGGGACCACTTTCCCCAGGGGTAGAAAGACAGAGGAGGGGTACAAGCAAGCTCCAAGCAAGCTACTGTCCTCAGCAAGAGCTTGCAGCAAATGGTTATAGTAACCCTTCATTCAAAGCTCACTTTGAATGGCTGGTATAGCGGGTGGAGAGGGTATAGAGGGTATAGAGCCCTCCTCTCTGTGACCAGCACTCAGACTTCCAAGTTGGGAGCCTTTCTGACCCCTCTGTGTGCAGCAGCACCCAGGTTGCCGGAGAGGAGGGCTGGTTTGTGAACAGGTACTTGTGATACAGGGCTGCCGGTCCCACATCTCCGTCCTCTGCTATAAAACCACCTGTGTTGGTGGAGGGTTTCTGGGGACCAGGTGTAGAAAGGGGAGGAGGTACCTAATTCAGAGTGGGCCCTGGAGCTCAGGGATGGGGATGGGGCTCTCTAGGAAACATGTGGGAGCCTCAGAAATGGGATCCAAACAGACGACATCCTGAAGAATAAACCAGTGGTGGTTGAACCAGAAGGGGAAAGCAGGAGTGACCACAGTTTTCTGTCATTGGGAGAAAATGCTTCTCCATCCTTGTATATGCATAGGAGAAATACACCACATCTGATACTGGAAGGTGATACACATGAGTTCCTTAACCAGGAGGCTGAAGTGAGTCACTATTTCACTAGGAGAGCCAGAGAGTCAAGCCCAGACAACCTATAGCTTGGCAGTGGGTATGTGTTCCCGCATGGTGGCACATCCTAYAAGTGGGTTGGATGAGTGAGAGGGAACATGCAAACCTCATTCCTAAAAGTGGAGCAGCTTGTTTGGTGTGTGTCTTACATGTGCTCAGAAAACATCTTCTAGAAAGTGTCCCACTGGGAATTAAGGCATTTCTCCACCTGGTTTCTGGATGATGGAGGTGTAGGCTGTGCTGTTCAATGCTACCAAGAGTGAGTTGCTGTGTTTGGTGCAGGGGCAGAAGCAGAAATGTGGGTGCCTTGAGAGTTGGAAGTTGTCAAAAAACTTTGGGCTGAGGCATGGCTAAGGTTAAATGGCACCTTAGTAGGCTTCTTCTAGATTTAAGTTTCGGACTTTGTTGCCTAAGTTTCAGCCCTGTGTGCCTGCACACAACTCCCTGCATAGGAGGGGTAAATATGAGGATAAATCCAGTTAAAAACAAGGCATTCAGATGCTGCAGAGAGGGGAGCCCTATAAATATCTGTGAGCAAGGGGATGCAAACAGCCATCTCCCAGGGGAAGTATCTGCTTTTTGCAATGTTTATAAAAATAAAAACAAATGAAACCGGCAAAAGTCCTGAAGAGTCCACCACGCACTACTGCTGGAGGGGAGGGGCAGGAAAGCCCTTTGATGAAAACTTTTGTGAGAGCGACAGGCTTTCCCTGCTTGGCTGCAGTCCCGGCCAAGCCGGCTGCTTGCGCAGGGGGCCGCGGGATGCTGCCTTGCCCTGCTGGACCCCTCTGCTAGCCGCAGCCCCCGGGGAAGGGCCCTCTCCCTGGCCCCTGCCTACAGCTTACAGGCTTTATGGGAATACAAATAATGCATATGGCAATAGAGATGCCATTATTGCATATTACTGCTAATGCCACCTGAATAAAAAAAAAAAAGAGATAAATAATAAAACCTGTTCTGCWGGCAAGATGAAAGGAAAAGCCCTTTTTAATCAAACAGGAGGGACCCATCCCTTTTCCTCTTCTAGCAGTCTCTGCTTTGTTGCCTACAAAATTTTCATTGTCTCCATTCAGTGTTTCTTCTTTTTTCTTCTCCTTCCTCATATGCTTGGTGTATTTACTCTCTCCTTTCTACTCATCCCAAACCCCCACAGTTACACCGATTGCTTATTGTCCTTTTGATCCCCAAAGCCTTTTGCTAACCGCTTAGCTGGCTTCTTGCTTTTTAAATGGCAGAGTTCTCTGGGGCAAGGGCTCCCCTTTCTGAAGTGTCTACACTGCTCCCAGCACACAACACCCCTAACCCTAACACCAGTCTTATTGTGTCCGGCATCACACAAAGGGGTTTTAGTATCCACCACAATGGGTTGGCTAATGAACTTGTTGCTACAGCTGGGCTGGTCTCCTGAGACATCTGTATGTGGAGGGAGTTCTCTTCAAGGGAGAGAGGATACACAATTTTGGATTGAATACAGTGCTCCAAAAAGGAAGGTGACTCATTGAGCCTAATCATTAGGGTGTGTGATGATATTATCTAATGAGGAAATGCTTGATGATGCTTTTAGAGACTGCAGAGAGCAGTGAACTGGCTGTAGAGGAAATTAGAATGTGAGTGCTTTCGACATAAACAGTGTTCAAGAAATGGGATCTGAAATGTCTTTGGGGAGAAGAGCAGAGCAATTTCAACACCCTCATGCTTGCATCGGGGTGTGTTGCTGCTTCTGTTTAATCTTACTTGTTCACATAATTCTCTCCTTAAATAACCAGCTCTCTAGAATTTAGGACAAAGGAGCCTTGCCTGAAGAACAGATGTCATCTCATTTGTTTTCTGAAGTTTGGTTTTGTTGTCGTCGTGTTTTTTTCTAAGTTGAATTGTGGATGAGGTTTTAATTAAAGGAAACTGTCAGGTTGGTGTAGGTCCCAAATCTAGGTTTAGTTAAATAAGGGTTTTTTACAGAATCTCTAAGATAAAGAGAAACATCTCAGCTGTTGCTGTTTTGTTTTGCTGTGGGGTTTTTTCTTTGTTTGTTTTTTAAGAAATCTGCTTGAAATTGTTTGCTTGGCTTCCTCTAAAGAATCTGCAGCTTTTTGCTACCTCATGAGAACCAGAGAGTGAAACTGTGTAGAAATACCAAGCGGTAGTCCCCATTCTCTTTTTTCTAAGTTGAGAAAGATGAATGAGCTAGCTGCCTGACTTGCATTTCTCACTCCCGTCACTACTTGTCTAAGGCATCTGTGATATAGCTGGGCAGTTTTCAGTAAGGGACCACAGTAGTGAGTATCATCATGCCCCAGGAAAGTCAGTAGAAGGAGAAGACTCTGAATACCTCAGGAATACCCACCAGAGAAAAGACTGTTTTGTTGTTTTCATCAGGTGGGAATTTGGCCCTGGTTATCTTATTTAAGTCCCCAGCACCTGATAAACTAATGTACTCATCAAGAAAGAAATACTGCAGATGGAATAAAAACTATCACAAATTAAAACTTGTCTCATCCCTTAAAATAGCAAGAAAGGTCTGCCCTTCCAAAAACTATAACATCATCAAATTAGGCTTTCTTTGCATACAAATTTTCAGTCTTATTTAAAATCCATTACAGCTAGAGTGGTTTAAGCCTGTTCTCCATGTATTCAAATTAAACTAAACTGACACAGCACATACAGCCGTTTGCAGCCCTTTGACTAAATGATGTTAAACTGGTGTAAGTAGCCTTGGATACTTTTCACAAGCGTGGACTTCAACCATTGCAGCTCTGGGTGCACAGGAGACTTCAGCTCTGTTTTAAGTGAAAGAAAATTAAATGAGAATAGAATCACGATCAAATGAAGGCTAAGGTCTTGTGTGAGTGCTGTGGCAGCTGTATCTCTSATGCAAATGTCTGCAGAAATATCAGGAAACCCTGGTGCAGGTGTTTGGGAATCCAGACATAGTTACAGTCACAATTTTTTTTCTCTTTTAAGTTTTTTTTTCCTTTCTCCTGCTCTAACTAAATACATCCCTGGGCTTGAAAGCACTGTGTGGGCTAAGGCCAGGCTGGTCTCACGGCTGCAGCTGTGTGTATGTACGTGTATGTGTGTGCATTCTTTCTCACTCTCGTAAATGTGCAGCAAAAGTGTGAAAAAGAGCAGCTGGCACATCTGAGAAAGAAAATTGCAGTGGAAACATGGCATATTTTTTAGAGCTTGGTTACTGTGGCATAAATCATGAGAGCTCCCATCTTCCTAGGAAAGACTCGAAGGTCAGGTAAAACAGAATCTGGCCTCCCAGTCCCCCGTGACCCCAAGGCCAGTGACATACTGGGGCGTTCCGAAGGCAGGGGCTGGGGTGTTTTTCTTCTAATTGATTAATTCTGTCCATTCCTCAGACATGTTTTATTGTTAACAATCATTGAAAGACAGAGGAAGTGATGAGGACAGTGTTTCTAAAGAAGAGGTGGCTATCAAACGCTGGGTATCTGGGCCTCCTTTCCACAGTGTCTTTACAAGACTTTGCAAAGGTCTTTGCAAAACCATTTGACATGGCCATCGGGAAGGAAGTATGTGCTTCGGAGATGATAGCTGAAAACTTAACACAACAGAAAAGCCAGTCTGAACTCTATAAAATGTTCTTCTCTTGAGTGCAGCTGCGCTTCTAACGTGGATTGGCTGAGTCAGGAGAGCACATAAAGAAAAGCGGGAGCTCAGCTCTTCAGCTGCTAACACGACCACACCCCACACAGAAGTGAACTAGCTCCATGCAGGTGCTGCACAACATTCCAGTGCCTCCCTGCAGCGTGCCCTTGTCGCCGGGAAGGAGAGACAAACTTTTGCATCACTCAGCGGGGAAAATTCACCAAGCAGGTCAGCTTAGAGCAGTGTTAGAAACCCGTGGGATGCTCGCTCCATCAGTGAGACTATAGACCCAAAAGTTTCACCTTTCTTTACAACACGATAAAGCTGGGCTGACTCAAGGGGCTTGAGCATAGCCATCCTCAGGCAGTTCTGCAGGAAAGACAGCATCCAACAGCTGAGAACATCCCTTCTTTGCTTCTCCAGACCTATATCACAATGGAGGCAGTTACTGGCAGACTGGAGGAGGGTGGAAGGAGCAGGGAGGGAGAGAGCCCTTTCCCACTCCTCTGTCCTGGAGCTGGTATTTCAGGCAAGCATGGTTTGGTGGCACATGCCCAAGCCCAAGAGATGGCCTGCAGGGATGTGCTCCTGCAACAGCAGCCACAGTCTAGCCTGTACTATATAACAACCAGTCGCTTTGGACCACGCTCTCCAATGCGTACCCAACTGCTGTGCGCAGCATTCACCAAACCATTGCCATCCCCTGTGTTTCAGGTAAGCTAGGGGACTTTTTGTGATGTTGCTAGATTGCTCTACTGGAAGATGCTACATCTAAGAGACCAACAATATAGGATCAGTCTTCCCAATTAGGTGAGGACAGCAGTTGACTATATGTAAAATAATAATAATAATAATAATAATAATAATAATAATATATTGAATAGCTTCTTAGCATTCCCCTCTTCTGAGAATGTGATTCAATGTTGTTGTAGAGAAAATAGCACTTAACAAACCTGATTTAGTTCTTTGAGGAGATTACAAAGTTGCTTGATAAAGGTAACTACGCAGATATGCTATACTTAGATGTTTTACAAGGGGATTGAGCTAAAACCATGACATCCTGCTTAAAAAATAGCACAGAATAGTATGAACCAGAGGATATGTGAGACAGATTGAGAGCTGGATAACTGACAGATCTCAAAATGTTGTTGTCAGTGAGGACTCATCACCAAATAACAAATTCCAAGCAGGTTTGGGACTCAGCCCTGCTTTATCCTATGCTTTTTATCAGCGATCTGGAAGGTAACGTAAAAAGGCCACTGACAAAGGGCACGGATGACCTGGCTTTGGTGGCAGGGTGGTTGGTGAGGCAGCCACGCTGGGGATGGTGAGCGCTGGGTAAGCAGGGCTCACTTGAGATGTGTTCCTGCAGCCAATGCTCCAAGGTACCTGGAGGGAGGAGGAGTGCGGGTCATCCCTTACCGGCAGGACTGGCCTTGTGTAGCAGAGCCCCTGAACGAGGGCTGGAGGTCATTGCGGGCGAGTGGTTCAGTGCAAACACCTCTCCTGCCATGCTGGCAAACGGGGGCAAGGGCTGCCTGGGAATGAGCACACAGAGAAGGTAGTAAGTAGGATCAGGGAGGTTAATTTGCCTCCATATAAAGCACTGAGACTAAAGTGGATAAGATAACACATCCAGGCCTGGGGCTCACATTTTAATATTCAAAAGGTGGTTAAAGTGAGGGCAGGAAAGAGCCACAGAAAWGAATTAAGGAGTAGAGAAAATGCCTTAGAGCGAGATACTGAAATTGTTCGATCTGTTTCATGCACCCAAAGGGGGAAGGAGAGGAAAATTGAAGGGTGAGTTAAGTTCAGCATATAAGTAATTTCATCGGAGGAAAATAGCGAGCGGGACAGGGCTTTTTAATGTAGTAGAGAATAGCATAAACACAAACCGCCACTGGCTAGAAGCTGAAACCAGACAAATTCAAATTAGCTGCAAGGCGCACGTGTTTAACAAAGAGGTGATTAACCACTGGAACAAACGACCAAAGGGAGGGGCAGCTTCTCCTTCTCTTGATATCTTCAGATCATGACTAGACACCTTTCTGGGAGAGCTGCTTTAGGCGAGCGCAAGTCACTGAGCACTGGTAAGGGGTAGCAAGGTAAAAGCAATCGGTCTGCACTCTATGGGTCAGATTACACAGTCTAATGATTCCCCCTCACCTAAATCCTCTCAGTCTCTCGTACCAATCCACTCTGCATATAGAAATGCCTTGTTCATCTGCACAGCGCCCTGTGTCACCCTAGTTAGCACCCCTGTTGTTTAGTGAACTTATATAGGAAGCTCATGCCAGAGCTTGGTGTAGAATAACTCCTGATTCCCACCTGAATGTCTTGACTTCAGACACTATCTTCCCTGCAAGAACCACAAGATTGTATCTAGGTCGTGTAAACTTTCCCCCAGAAACAGCCTCTGGGTATAACAACAGCGTGGCAGATACAGCATCAGATCATGCATTAGTATATGTGCTTGTAAAGGCTATGCCTCTGAGGCATCGGCTTGGGCTGGGAAGGGAAGGTTCGCTCCTCTCCCAACATGGACAGCAGTGGATTGATAGGCTGAACCTAAGGTTTGTGATCTGTCTTTCATCCTGCATCATTTAGGTAGTTCGTCCTGTACAGCATTATACAAGGTGGTCAAGAACAAATAGGGAAGAAAACATGCTGTATTGTCACGCCCATCGCAGGGCTTGGGGGGGGGTAACTGGGGAGAAGGGGCTTTACGTTAAAGTTCCCCTTGAGTTACTCACACGTGCATGCAGTCTGCATTACTGCTGAATCACTTTTTTTTTTAAACCAGCACATTATATATGTGAAAATATAGCACTGCCATGGTCTATAAYGGGTCAAGGCCTCACCAACACATGCAAAGAAGGGGGAAGTTGTTCATGTAGCCATGAAGAATATTTTACCTCCTGTATCCTGTTCAGTTAAATGGAACCCAGAGTGGGTACCAAAGTTAAAAATACCTATATAGTTTATATAACAACATCTATATATTTTTGTATATAAATTCAACATATCTCTTCCCTTCAAATGCCTTGGGCCGATGGCCCTCAGCAAACGACCCAAGCTCTGACAGTCTCTGCCCTTCATTTCTGCTACCCCAAAGACAAAACCCTCCAAGCCCACTGGGCAGGGGTCCTCTAGTTTTGGGTCCTGTCCCCCCCAACTCAGATGTGTTGGTTGGGCCAGTGACCATAGGGGTTTCTTGAACCCCTCACTGGCTGGYGAATTGTGCGTGGGCCGGCACATGCTCACGTCTGTGCATTGGCTCTGTCCCTGAGGAGTCTTCCGTTTAGGGCTCGGGTGCCGGTGTCTGCATTCGTGATGAGTAAGCCGTAAGTCCCCAGCCAGCTCTGCTGGGTCCACAGGCACTGTGCTAGTCACGGGACCCACTTCAGGAGAGAGGCTGGGATATTCAGACACCTCTGTGTCCTAAAAGAGAGGTATTCTGGTGCTTGTCACCCATGAAACCCAAAAGGTGTATGAGATGATACCTGCTACAGTCACAGTCTACTCGGTTTAGGGCACCTGGTTTAGCTGCAAGTCAATGAGACCAATGTTTCCCAGCCACTCAGGCTCTTCCTAAGATCCCAATCAACATGATTGCACCACACAAGCTGCATGTGCAAACCATACTTCCTCGCTTTGCTGAAGGGTCATCAACATACAATGCCAGTGCTTATGGAGCATATTGCCATGGGATAGATCCCATTTGGTGGGGTTAGCATGGAGCAGTTTTAGGTCTGACACAAATCAGAAGCCTCCGAGTTCTGCCTGGTGGTGGATGGGGAAGACATCAAGAGGGTGACCTGGGATGGAGGTGGAGAAACAGAATTGCTGCTGGTGCATAGCAGAGTCTGAGTTTCCATAGGACCTCCTGCCTGCTGCCCAGACGCCCCTTGCCTGGGACCAGGGCGCCCGGCGAGGCAGAATGTTCTGCTCCACAGGGGAATTTTCCTCCGATGCGGTCAAGCAGGATCTGGACCCTTCATCCCACCTGTGCTTGTGCCAAGGGCCAGAGCACAGCACAGCGCTAATCCAAGGCTGGTTTCTGGGACAGATTGTTCAGCCAGCCCCTAGTGCTTAATGCATGATCTCACCCAATGGCCTAGTTTTTCCAGTGATAGTGCTTTTCAGGATCTTTACAAAGCCTTTCATAGCATCTAAGGGGTATCAAGATGTGAATCCATCCCCCCATGGCAAACCCAAGGGCCACAAAAACATCTTAGGCATGAGTAAGTGGCAGTAGCTAATCTGACCTGCCTGGCAGCTCTGACAGAATAACACCAACAGTTCAGCACTTGAGCTCATTAGTCAAAATCTGACTCGCTAAGGTTGGGCAAACATCATCCTCATTCGACACGATCACTGTTGTGGGGAGGCACATGGCAAAAGAGCCACAGGCTCGTGGGCTGAGGGTGGGAGGGGAGAGGCGAGCCGAAGACCGTGCCTGGAATCTCACATGCTGCTGCCCCAATGGAGGGAGGACGGGCATGTGGCATTTTCCGCTGGCATGCAGACAGCTGAGCCTATCTGATATCTGGCACACAAGTGTTTGGCCTGCTATTTACCAGCTCGCAAACAGATAAAGATGCAGAGGGGGTTGCTCACAGCTTTATCACAAAAGGGAAGAGGGAGAAAGGGAGAGACACGGAAAAAAAAACCCCAAAACAACCCAAAAAAAGAGAACAGGAGCGGGAGTGAGAGTTGTCGGTGCCCGCAAGCACTCGCTGGAATAATAGCAATAATCACTGTCATCCGTAAGAGGCTCTTGCGCCAGGTTCTGCCTCTCCCCCTCCCTCTCTCCCCTCGCCTTGCTGTCTGAGTCACTGGATCTGAGTCACACTCCTGTTCTATTCCTGTACCCTTCCCTTCAGCTGGGGATGTAGATTTGTTTTGGCTGGAATGATCTGGGCACAGGAGGGACCATCTGCTGCTAGTTCTTGCTTGCTTTGCTCTTGTTTCTTTCCCAGAGAAGGAAAGTGAGTGCTGCCATTGCAATAATTCACAGAGAGGATGCTGGGAACATACACCCCTTACTGTACAGCCAAGGACTGCCATTTGTCATCTGAAAGCTCATTATCCGTGGCTGACCCTGAGCAGTTATCTCCACGTGCTTAAGCAAGCAACTCTGACAAAATCACTTCCATGCATATCAGCTCTTCCCAAAGAGGGTGTTCTTCCTTTGGTCAAACCCCAACCAGTTTTTATGGGCAGCAGCAGTGCAGCGGTGGGATCCAGGGTGGGTAGTACAAGCCTCCACATCGCTGTGATGAAGGAGAGGCACACGAAACAACCTGACAGCGTGCAGAGACTTGCTGTTAGTACGAGTGGTGAATGTTATGATGGAAGGAGTGCTCCCTTCTGGTTTTCCCATCGGTAGCAGCAGCCACAGTCAGTATGTGCACCCTGTCTTTTGCTGCAACACTAGTAATTGGCAGTGGTGAGGAAATGCAAACGACTTAATGCCTAATCCACCACAATCAGTGTCTTGGCTGATTCCTGCATCCACATCCTGAATAGGAAAGATGGCAGAGCAAAGGTGCATGAGAGAAGAATCCACCAAAGAGCTGAACAAATGATGGACTGGAGGATGGGGCTGAATGAGCAAGATCAAAGGTCTGGGACAGAGCAAAGTCACACTACAGGAATGCCAGGATTTTCACGAGTGACCAGACCTTTTAGAGGCTCTGTGTCTGGGGCATCTCTCTGGAGGGATCTTTGAAAGATGTAGCAGTCGGAGACCTGGTGCTCAGCGCTCTCCAAATGAGAGGCTGCTCCTGTGAGCTCTGCCCAAGCATCCCAGAAATGGAGGCCCCACAATGAAGAGTTGCCTTTGGAAAACTTAACCCCAAGGCTGTGTAGCTCAACCAAGTATTATTTGCCAGACCTGTTTATGGGAGAGACAACAGAAGGGGTTAATTCATGCCTGAAAGAGAACATAGCTGTCCATTCAACAAGAAAGCCTGAATTCTGGCCACTCTGGAAAACCAAACCAACCAAATCAACGTCATGCTTTTCATTTACAGACCGTGAAGGCTTGTGAACTTAACCTAAGCTCACAAAGCCCTGGAGCACTCTGTAGGTGAGTGGTTCTGCAAGCCCTGAAGACACATTCATGTCCAGCGATGCCTTTCTCAGTCTCATTCCTCACTGTTCCTCCTGAACAATTTAGACTGGGTTTCCCAGAATCCCAGAGTTTTAAAATGCTTTAAGTGGCCCATCCCAGGGTGGAGCAAATGCCTGCAGATCAGGGAGCCCTCAGCAGCAGACTGACTGATGATAGCTACCACGCTAATATCATCCCCCCTGAGGATCAGGGTTGTCAGGCAAATTGATTCTCTGAAGAGTGATCTTAGCTCTAATTTCAGCACAGTGGCAGCTCTTTTTGAGGTAAGGATGCTCCAAAAGCAGTCTGGTGATCAGGGCATTGCTCAGAGGGGATGGATGTCAGCACACACAAAACCACCACCTCCGCTGGTACATGGGTCACATCAGCACCTAATGCACTTGTAACATTAATGTCTTTAATACAGAGGGAAATCAAATTACCAAAAGGAGCTGACTAAAAAGGTCTGGGCCAAATTCTCTGCGGGTGGAGAATGGCCGCGTCATTCTTAATGGAGCTACAACAATGTGATTTACCCTCCCCACAAGTGATGGCTAGACACTCACATCACACTTCCACCCAAGCTAACTCTAATTTGCTCTGGGTCTGAGTCATCTGCCCAGCCAGAGACAAGATGCTTCATCTCTGAGTGGCTGAGACGGGCACCCATTTGTTAAGGTTTGCCTTGCAGGTGTGCCCCAGCCAGGACCCCTGGCTCTGAAGGCTGCCAGCACAAGCCACCAAAGGACGGTCCCCGCCTCAAAAACCTTGCAGTGCATGCAAATGCCACCGCAGGTGCTTCCTGACTTCTCTAGGGGCTGGACACAAGTTACAGCAAAGAGGGCTGCAGCCTGGCAGGAGAAGTTCATAGGAGAGACAGATTAATCACCCAGCCCTTTCTGGGGTGCTGGTTTGTTATYTTCAGTGCTCTTATTCAATCCCAGATTATGCAAAACCATCCAGTCTCCAAAGAACTCCTGTCCCACTTCACCACTGCCTGCTGCTCCCATCCCTGCTTCCAGCATGCCCCTGTCCCASCAGAGAAACCCTGACCCCACGGGGCCTCTGGAACTGACTGTGCCAAGTTGCCCCTCAAGCTCAGCCAGTATGTCCCAGCTGGGATTTAACCTAGATAAATTTTCTGTTTTCCACAGCCTTTTCTGAGGGAATTCTCTAGAAGGGATGATGCAGGGCACAGCTCCTCACCCCTTGCTTTGGCCACACCCATTTGAGATGGCCACCCATTGCAGCTATGCTCACTCCAAGAGACATGGAGAGGGAGTTTTGACCTATGCYGATTAAAAAAGCACGTTAATTGCTGTTCTGGTTGTGTTCCTCCTCTTTGTACAGAAGATGATTCCCGTGTGCTCTCCACCATGCGTTATTTAGCAGCAAGGACACCCAATTCCTCCCAAAGATCAAGAGAAACCAAAGACCAGTCTGGGGTCTTTGGTGACATTGCTTTCCCCTTAATGCTCCATTCTTCCTTTTTGCATCCTCTCTCTTCTCTCCACCGGATTTTACCCATTCCACACCTCCGAAACATGAGGCTGATTACAATCAGCCCAAGGCAAAGCGTGAGCAGAGACAGCTGATCTTTGCCAGTCTGCGTTTCTGATCCCAAGCACTCTAAGGATGACGTCCTCCACATTTCTCCTTTTCCCAGGCATGCTTCGGGACACTCTGGAATTGCAGTACATGCCGGTCACTGAGATTTACAGCTCAGCAAGTTTAACCTTAGATTCTTTGAATAATGTGCACACGTCTTGCTAAAACTGGTGCATTCAGTGAAGGCTTGACATACTATCTTATGCAGCTGTATTAAAAAAAACCATGCCACTTCGACCATAATAACCCAGGCATACATTATAACTCTAACCACATGTCATAGCCCAGTGCTGTCCCTTAACTGTAAACCCTCCCATCTGCAGATCTGCCCCATCTTCAGAGTTTGGTTTGTTTCTGACTGAGATTGCTTGAACAGCAAATGTAAGAAAGATAGGAGGTTAACGCATGGACTGCAGACCCAGAGAGGTGCAGGCATTTAGCAACAGCCAGTCCGCTGTGCGTTTGCTTCAGAATTTGCCAGATAAGACACATGTGTTGACTAGAAAACGATTATTGTTACTGCTGGCCCTAACTGATCAAGTGTAAAGTACACAGCCTGCTTTCTCCTTTAGTGACCTCTGAAAGCCTCACTGGAGAGGGCTCATCCTGGCAAAGGGCAGTGCATTGCACTGGGCCTTTGCCTGCCTATAGACAGTCCCGACATTTTTGTCCCCCAACTCATGGGAGTAAGGGGATCCTAGGAGAAAATGTCATATTAGCTACTGCTGTACCCTCCAAAACCCAGCCCTGCCTCAGCAAGGTTGGACTCACCAGAGAGTCCAGAGTTATGAGACCTTTGCAAAATGTATGTGAATCATCCAGTTTGCACAAGCATTTGTCACATCGAGAGTGATAACATGCAGGATGAGCCCAATCCTTAAGAGCAAACATGGAGATCTGCACCCCATGCAAAACTTTTATAACAAGGGCTAAGGTTTTTCCCCCAGAATGGCACACCATACTGCTCCTGGACACATGTATGCACGTATCCTGTGAACCTTGCCAAAACCTGGTGAGCAAAATGAGTTTGAGACTCTGTGAAGCCCAGAGAGAGGCTCAGGCTTGGAGACGCAGGAGGCAGCCCAAAGGCAGCTCTGGCTTCTGCCAAGGCCAAACTCCTCATCCAAAGCAAAGAAGCGTTTATCCTGATGCTTTGCCATCTGATGCACATTAAAAGGAGAAAATCGATAGCAGTGTTCCCCTGGACTTGCACAGGATGCTCAGGATTTCATGCTGCAGCACTTGTAATTTCATCCATCCAAAGAACAGCCCACAAAGTGACTGGAATTTATTAAAACAAGATTAAACAATAATAATAAGTTTTTAGAACAGCCTGGATGAAGATGAACACACTTTTGAAATCTCGGACAGCGTGAGTTGTATCCGTAGTCCTGAAACAGCAGGAATCAGGAGCAACTCTTCCAGTGAGACACAGTGATAACAACCTGATGCAATTCACCTCTAAGGCAGGACCGATGCTTGGGGATTGGTGAAATCAGACCCTTTGTTTCTGAGTGATGACAGCTCCAAAGTTTTAATGTTTGTAGAGAGATGTTTTCACCAAATATGATACACAGTGATTAAAATAATGAGCTGGAACAAGCCGAAGTTATAATTGCTCCTTTTCCTCCCCTCCCCCGAGTCAGCCTGAGTGCTTCGTTAACTACCTTGATGAACCAATCAAGAGTTGGCTAAATCAGGGAAGGAGCAAACAAACCCTGGGAGACATCCCTACAAGAAAAGGCATAATCTGGACACTGAGCTTTGAAGGCAAGCTGTATAATGAGAGCTGACTATATCTCAAAATCCATGTTAGCTTGAATGAACTTATGTAATAAACATTTATCACAGAACATATGTCACTGAGCACCTGCCAGACTTCAGGAGTGGAGCCAACGCAGCTTGAATCGTATATGTATTAAAAAAAAAAAAGGGAACTTGGCGGCAGGAGGCTGGCAGACGCTTTTACTAGAAAAATCAGAAGTGATTTTGAGAGGAGCAGAAATTTCCTGAAACCTCTCTCACTCCGTGTGGGACTATCGCACTTGGAAAAAGCGAGAGGCTGATTAGCTTGCGTGGGGTGGAGGGAGCGGGACAAGCTCCCCTGCTCAGCCCCTCTGGAGCGTGTCCCCGCATCCCCACCACCCCTGGGTTCCCCACATGTGCCGCTGCCCATGGTTGGGATGAGCTACGGGGAACCACGCCATGCAGAGAGTGTCTCGGGGGGCTCCTGCCTGGCTCTGCCCAAGCGAAGAGGCAGCATTGGACAGTGCAGGGTGGCTGCTGAAAAATAGCAAGGATAGGGCTGAGCAGGGCTGGAAGGTGAATTTGTGGTTGTGCAGAGGGCACCAGCAGGAAAGGAGTAAAGCTACCAAAATCGGGGGGGATGTTAGCACCAAAATCAAGCAGAATGAGGTGGTCGAGAGACGAACGGAGGCTGTGAGTGGGAAGAATGTTCAGAGCAGCAGTGTTCAATAGAAATCACGGCACCAGAAAGATAGGTCAGGGTAGTGCGTGGGCTTGGGCAGGGCAGCATGAACTTGGCCTGGGACTTTCTTCCTGGGCCAGTGCTCCCAGGGAAGTGGAGGCAAAGCAGCAAGGGGCCTGGAACAGGAGATGTTTCTATCTGATACGATAATGAGGACGGGAGCAAGCAGGAAAAGGCTGTGCCAGGCGTGAATCGCTAAACTTCGGACATAGGCTGGGCGTGAGAAGCTAGAGAGCTGCGAAGCAAAGGTGACAGAGGCAGGTGAGAGGAGAGGGAGGGGATTGCCTTGCCTTGCCACCGATGGACATGTCTGTACCATGCTGTGCTTTGTCCAGAGCTACCCTGTGCTGCTCTCTCAGGTACGCGCAGCAGGGCATCCGTGACAGCACAGTCGCGGCTGAAGGTGACAGACCTTGTTTCCCCGCAGCACTATTAACTCAGGTCATGCAGGAGATGAGTGGGACTGTCCTGCTCCCAGGCTGTGTGTCAGCAGTGCTGGAGCAAGCTCGGGTATCTCTGAAGGGCAGCGCCTGTGCACTGAAGCCAGACCCTGAATTTCCTGTCTGTTTTATCACACTTGCAAACTGATGGCCAAACCCAGCCCTGGGGAGCGGGCTCTCCGGGAAGCGAAGCAAGATTTGTCTTTGCAGCAGATATTCTCATCTTCTTTTTTCTTTTTTTTTTTAACTTGTTATGGGCTCTTCCTGGCATAGGGCTTCCAGCCTGATGAACTCTGCAGAGCTACCACAGGTTGAGAAAGGGAAGAGGGGGGAAATAAGCACGGATAGTAGGGGAGAAGGCTGCCCCAGGAGATGGTGAGAAGAGAGGTCCCCAGAAAGCTGATACTCTTTTTAAAGTCCAATCTAGGGTTGGAGAGGAGGGAAGAGAGAGATTTGCTGGTCAGACTGTCCGAACTACACCTGAGTAAATCCAAACCCCCCTCCTGCTATCTAACTTCAGCACTTATATGACTGTCATTATCATTGCGTCTGAGCACCATGGGATGCTTCTGTGCTTTTATCATTGCTTTTCCCTGCTGTAGGTGTCCTTGCTTTTCCCTGCAGCTATAAATGAGAAACTAAGTCTCGGGAAAGATAAACAGCTGATCCCCAATTGACCCTTTGGGCTGCTGACCCTAACTGAAGTGACTGGGGACTTGCCACCTATTAACTAATCAGCTGCCCTGCACTTGGGCTAGAGCCAAGGGCTAGTGGCCAGCCCAGCACATGCCCAGGGGGATTCTGCCCAACCCCATTCATTTCAGTGGTCCTACAYTGACTTAGACCAGCTGGGGATCAGGCCCCCTAAGTGCAAACAGGAAGACTAGAAGGAAGCAAGAGAAAGGAGAGAGAAGAAAGATGGGGCACTGAGCTGGCAAGAGTGCGAGGAAGAGCGTGCGAGGGCGGTGTTAATGCCGTCCTTCTGCGGGGAGCTGCTGGCTATTCAGAGGAGCCTAAGGCTGAACAGGCTGACTCGGATACTCAAGGCACGCATGCCACTCGTTCRTCTCCCCAGACGGCTGATCCCAGCTGCTCCATGGGAAGGCAAGAGCTTATCTGGAGAGAAAACCCTCACTAACCACCTGATGGTACAATATTAACAATAAATGATTCATTGTTATTGCAACTCTCTCTGCTGCACTGAATCCACGGGCTTTCATTAACATGCATCCATGCTGGCTCTGCCACAGGTGTGCAGCGTTCACCTGGGTCACAGCTTGCTTGCTGACCTTCAGCTGGCCACGGGTTTGTGCCCTAGAGTCACACCACTTGCTTTTTTTCACTTGTTTTTTTGCCCCATCTCTGTGGAAATACGAATGCTGATCCTGTCTGTGTGTCAGATTCTYTCCTGTATCTCACCACAGGAATTGCTTCAATAAAACCCTGCTAAAGCAGAGCTTCACTCGCTGTGATGGTTCATGGTTGTGCATTTCTTCCACAAGTGTTGAACGTAGGCTGAGATTACAACGGATCTGGCATCAGTACCTGCTTAGATTCTGGGTCTTTTACATTTAAAAATTAGTTTTTAAAAAAAAGTCTTGTTGAAGATTTGTGGAGGGAAATTATACTTTGAACAAAATAAAAATGATGGTGCAGAGAGGAAGGTTTTTCTGAAAAAAGTTCAAGAGACATCCTTCTCTTTCTCTCTCCTTCTTAGATGCCAAACACCGTTGTTCCCCCCAGCTCCCCCCCATTTTTGGATGAAGAATGTCTGTTTTGAGTAGCCAAAACTAAACAGAAGTTAAGCTTCCCAGGTGGGAGCTGGGTTTCCTCAGCAGGGAGCTGATGTCGTCGCCCAACAGCCCCTTCCAGCAGCGCCCGGCTTGTTTTACCATTTCTGGAATTGGTTGACTAAAGGGCAAACCCTTCCTTTCCATGGTGCCGCACCGTTTGGAAGATGTTTTACTCATCTGCCTAACCATAACCTACATCGTGATAATTAATGAGTCAACACTTCTTTCTCCACGTGACAGCGACTGGCTGGCAGTGGCTGGAAACAGGTAAGGCGCCCAGCTAGGCAGGAGGGTGACGGCACCCACACGGACGCCCCCGGTTCCCGGGGCTGACTCTGTACTCCCACCACCCCGAGGAGTCTCCGCTGGAGGCGGCCAGATCTTGCAGCGTGGGGGGGATGCAGCTCATCCACCGGCTATGACAAAAACACCCGACCCATCAGCCCAGCAGGGAAAGAAAGAGGCATGAAAGTGAGAGGAAGTGGAAAAGATCAAGGCGAGAGCACAAGGCGACAAGCTCACCACCGGAAAACAATAAAAATAAATACGCTCAGAAATAGCATAACTGACATGCAAAGGAGATCAAAACAGGCCCTCAAAATATCTCTTGGGGGGGCAGGACAGGGTGTCTATGGTGGACACCATGGTGCAGCCAGGGGACGCGCTGCGGGTGGCAGTGGCAGGCGAGGGGTAGCCGTCCCCTGGCCGCCTCTGCATCCCGCCTGGCTCCCCAGCTTCTGACCTACAGGTCTCTAGAGRCTTTGGTCTCTGGGGGGATGAGGAGCTCTTCGTGCCTTCCCTGGGGCGTCAGAGTGCACGAGACGCTACCAACATCTCTTAGCCAAGGATGGTGTAGGGGCTCTGCTGGGGGTGCGGGCATTATTCCAGTTTGGCCCAGCCCCGTTTGCCCAACCATTCCTCTGGTGCAAAGAAAAACACTTGGGTCCTGTTTCACTTGCCCCAGCATAAATTCAGAGCATGTCCAGTTTAAATCAGCAAAGGGACTGGGCAGAAGGGAAAGGAGAATCCAGTTCTCCAGGGTTTGCTTTGCTGGAAAGGACAACTGCTCTCAATTTGCCTTCATGAGAGTGCTAAGGTCTTAAGCTACTGAGGCGTTTAAGCATGCTCTGACCTTTACGCAAAGATAAGGCTCCTGAAGTCAGCATTGTTTTGCAGTAGGTTCTTCCTGTGCTTAGAGCTGAGCACACACTTAAAGACTTACTTGTGCTATGTTCTAGGCATGTGTGTCAGAGTGCTGTAAGCACGGCACCAGGGAGCAGGACTGGGTCCTACAGGTCCATCCCAGCTCTGCTTCTGCCCAGCGGTGTGACTGATTGCATGCAACCAGCTCTGCTACCTGTATCTGAGGAGGTTTGGTCTCCTGAAGCACCAAGCACAGCCTTGACATCACAGCCGGGGCACTGCCCACCACAGGCCCAGCATAATATGTCTTTCACTCCTGGCACAATAAAAAAAAAAAGCAGAGAAATCACACCAAGCGTGGTTAGATCTCCAGAGGAGTCCTTTGGGCTAATCTGCCCAAACTTGCAAGACCTGGTTGCAGGCTTGCTGCTGTTCTGGCAGCTTTCCAGCACCCTGTGAATCAGGGAACACTGTGACTGCCACTCAAGGACAGCAAACTGTTTAAACCATAACACCATATTCCCATCTGGTGCACTGAAATGCATGGATGCCCACAGACGTGTTATCCTTCATTCCCTCTATAATAGAGCATGTGATATAGAGTTTTCTCCAAGGAGAAGCAGGGTGAGCGAACACAGTCAGGGAATGTCATCGTGTATCTTGAAAATGTAAAAGGTAGGGCTAAGTACCAAGGATTAATTATTATAGCTGCTTAATGATGGTAGGGATTTTTAATATTATTATTTCTGTGTGTTATCTGAGCCAGGGCCATGGCAACAGGAAGACAAGAGGACCATGCCAAATGAAGGTTTATATATTGATTACAAAAGTCACAGGGACTAAATGCTGGGGAACATGGGTCCTGGCTGGGCTGGGCTCCACCTTGGCTGGCAGCAGGGACCTCCAACCTCTGGGTCCAGACATTCTTGATCAGAGCTGGGGGCACTTCTACTCCTAAGGCAAAGCAGGATGCTCTCCTTGAAACAACTAGCCAAAAATGGCCAGTCTACAGCCCTGGTCCTGCAAAGACACTGACTGCATCAGGACTTTGCTACACCGAAACACCACTCTGCGTACTTAAATTTTGCTGCCCTGGGCGATGAAATGAGGCCAGAGGGAGCTGGACACTGCCTACTCTTGCTTCTTGAATCCCAACTCATGCTGAAGTAAAGTAGAAGTAACATGCTCCTAAGTGTGAAAGGGCAACATTTTTTTTTGTATTCATGGCTTCACAAAGCAAGGGAGAATTTTGCCCATGTGTTGAAGGAAGTTTAATAAAGGTTTAATTAAGTGCCCCAATCTAGATTTAGATGTTCTCACTTCTGGTGTTGGAGCTTGAAGCTGTTAGTCATTAATACTCATCTCAGGTAACCTCCACCACCCTCAGCCCCTCACCTGACGCATGCACACACTTGAGAAAGATTGCTGATATCCTCTCTGAAAACTAATGAAATCACAGTGTGATATTTTGATTTCAAGGGCATCAAAGTAATGCAAAATAATGGTGGGATTGGGAGGTTCTGATACCACCACCACAACACAGCTCTTCTTGTCTCTAGATCTAAGAGCACCTTGTGAAGGAGATCTGAATCATTCCTCCTCTGTTCAAGTCAGAGAAACTGAGGCACAGAGCATCGAAGAGGTGCAACCCGCAGGTCTGGGATAGAGTCCAGGCTCGAAGCCAGCTGTCCCAGCCCCAGGCTAACGTAACAGTCATTGACCACACTTCTCCCTAGAAGAGAGAGATGGGATCTGCCATGGACAGGAGATCTCTATGTATGTGTGTGTGTTTGTGTGTTTGTCTATGGGTACACAGGTTTTAGAGAGAGAAGGATACCAGACACAATAACAAACAAAGAGGAAATCAATTCTATGGTCAGCTGGGAAAGCAGGTCCTGCTTTAGCTGGTTGGAGTTTAAAGGGCAGCAGTGGACACAGGAAAATGCTTTGTAAGGGCTGGAACAGTAACCAGATTTTTTCCTGAGATTATTTCACAATATTTGTAGTTCTTGTTTGCTGTGCAGGAGATTAGGCAGAAAGGCCTGATCCCTTCTTTGTCCTTTTTAGCAGAGGAGAGTGCTCCAGACCTCCAGATGGGGACAGCCCGTGGTCAGGGCTGCTGCAGTAATTTGCAAATTACTGATCTTCAGCAGAACAGAAAAGGGAATAGAAATGATTCTGTATATTTTAAAAGAGTCTTGTGGAAAGTGGAGGGATCATTAGCAAATCTTCTCCATGTGGGGCTGGCGGTTTACTGCTAAAGAACAGAAGGTACAGGTCTCTTAAGGTTATTAATAAAAGCAGCAAAAGTTTCCTCTGCTTACTAGTCTGAGTATGTCCAATTTTTGTTATGGGAAGAATGCCATACCCTGATGAGGATTATTACAGGGATCACCTATACCTGCAGAGATCCCACTGCACCTGGGAAAGGTTTGTCTGCTCCCCAGAGATGCTCTGGGTTGCTGGAAACCTGAAGCTCAACTAATAAAAAATCTCTTTTTCCCTTCTTCCCCTTTCCATTCAAGGCTGGCTATGCAGAGCTGCTGGAGTACGCCCAGCACTCCTGGGACCCTGCCCCGAAGGCAATTTCTCCAGCTGGCGCTGGGGGTCGGGATGCACCATGTACCCCGGGAAGAAGCAGAGCTCAAGGGAGATGCACAGCATGAAGTGCTCCGCTGCGGTTGCAGTTGCTGGGTGTCCGTGGGCTAGAAGCCTTTCTGGGTATCGCAACAACTCTCTCAAGATGACTGTGCTGGTAAGAAGTGTGATATCAAGAACTGTGAGGCTTTGCCCCTGGAAAGTTGTGGGCATTAAGGCTCTGGGTTTGCTTCAGAGAGCTCCTCTCCTCCTCCCTCAGGAGCACTATGACTGAATCAACGTGAACAGACTCAGCCTCTCAGCTAGTTTACAGACAGGGAAACTGAGGCACGAAGAAAAGTGACTCACTCCATAGCTATCTACCAGTCAGAAACTGGTCTGAGGGACAGAAGCCAGGAGAAAAGTCCTTGCAAGAAAACACAGTTTTCCGTAAGCAAGGTAAGCAGTTTTCTTCAGGCACCCAAGCCAGGGGCAACCCCCAGTAGCTTGCAAAAGTCCTCCTGAGCCCACAACCCCACCCCAAGCCTCTCCCAGCCGGT
The DNA here is from genome assembly GCA_035582835.1 of Phoebastria nigripes. Taxonomy (NCBI): domain Eukaryota; kingdom Metazoa; phylum Chordata; class Aves; order Procellariiformes; family Diomedeidae; genus Phoebastria; species Phoebastria nigripes. Next base: position 619,694 of record JAYKAV010000067.1, on the reverse strand, counting down.
GCGGCTGTGCAATCGTCCTGCGTAACAGAAGAGGAGGGTGGGATGGTCTGGAGACTGCTCGCAGCCCGCAGAGCAGGGGAAGGCATGCCTGCGTCTGGCCTTGGGCTCTCTGCAGTGCCACCGCAAGTGAATGAGCGGTGGCTTCACGGGAACGGCCCTGCAGTGGGGCAGGGACCTGCCTTCCTCACGTCCCCATGGTCCTTGAGCCTTGTCACAGGTTTCAAGGTCTCTTGACATCCACCACTGAGGCCAGAGGTGTTTTGGTATCCTGGGTCTTATCTGCAAGGCTTTGTCTCTTCTTGGGTTTGGTGCCAGCCCGAATCTCCACTGGTGCCAAAACCGACAGCAGCATGAATGCTCCACCGCTGCTGATCACCCGGGGAGCCCAGGCCTCGGGCCTTTCCCCCGTCAGTTCTGCCACTAGATCGATATCTGCGCTTGAACAAGAGCAGGCCGCTCAGAGATACATCCAAATGCAAACGGGACCCTTGCCAGTAATGGAGAATCCATCACGGCCCTCCAAGGCTGTGCCAGTGGTTAATTAAGCCTCCTGATAGACACACACTTTATGCCTAATCTGCATTTGTCTGGCTTCAGATTGCAGCCGCTGGATCTTGTTTTACCTCCCATAGCCGGGCAGGCCTGGCATTATTCAACTCCCATACCACCTCCCTCCCAGCAGGACTTCCCTGGGCCTGGGTTACCCCAGCCATCTCTTCTCCCTGCCCAGAAATGTTGCCTGGCTGGAAGGTGAGGGCTTCAAATTTGCATTTGACATTTTGGATGCCAGGCAGCCCATTCAGAGCTGTGTGGGCACGCGTAAGGGAGCTCACACATGTTTCCCCAGGCTTAGACTGACCGTGCATGTCGTGTGGATGCTCTGCATGTGCCCAGTCTGTTCCCCATACCTCAGACATGCCAGAGTCCCCCTCCAGCTTCTGCAGAGGTCAGGACAGAGCGAAGGGTGCACTCACTGTTCTTCACTATGGGGCTTGTTTTTCTCTCTTTTCCTTCTCTGCACCTTCCTGAACCACCTTCTCCTTGAGGAATGGGAAGTGGTACCCACCCCAGCACCTGCTGGCTGTCACCACCTGGCAGAGGGATCACAGCTACTTGGCTCACCCTCACTGCCGGGTCCAGCTCCCGCTTTCCTGCATCCCCCTCCTAACACCCTGCTCCTCCTGTGGGCAAGCGCCTGCCTCCTGCTCTCCCTGCCTCTGCCTGGCTTCTCCCCTTGAAACGCAGCCCTTTGCCTTCCCAGCGAGTCTGTGTCCTCAGGGGATGCAGGCTGCTCAGCAGCATGCGTGCCCTGATGGATTGATTCAGTTTGACTTCCTCCCGCGTATTTATTCAAGTTTCCTAGAAAGCCTTTTTCACTGGAGGCTTCCTGAACGAAACAGGTGGCATGTACACGCACGTGTACATGTGGGTCTGCAGGATGGGGGGGACCTGAATTGCCAGCCCCTGCCATTACCCCCAGCACTGCGATGCCCTGTGCCAGCTCTGTGCATCCACGCAGCGAGGGCTGGAGGGATCTCGGCATTTGTGGAATGAGCATCTGGGAATGTGCATCTGATCCTCAGACCACGTGAACAGGGGACTAAAAATAATAACCAACTGCTGCTCCATTCCTCGGCAGCATCTGGGGGAGTTTGTGTAGGGAGGAGCAGCCATCAACCTCTAACACCACCCAGCAGCATCCCTCTGCTTTGCAGCCTGGGTTTGTGCATATAAAAGGGGTCAAAGGCTGCAAGCTGATTTTTTTTAAACGGTTTCTCTCAGGGAGGGCTACGTTGTGAATTTTCTCCTACCTTACCCATCTGCTGCTGACCTGGCCCATTAAAAGATGCCCTGGTTTTGCACTTGAAACCTCATTTGCCCTTTGCAGAGGAGCTGACACAAGTGCCCACTGTATCAGTGAAAAGGTGACAGCATTACAAAAGGAAGGCTGTGAAGACCGTCCCTGTGAATACGGGTGGAGACCACATTTTGAGAGCAGTCAATGCCTTCCCCTGCTGCAGAGTTGAGCAGAGTCTGGCTGTAGCAGATCTGCAAGATTGCTGGTGGGAATAGTCACTGCCTTGCCAATGCATTTTTGCACTTCTTTCAATCATCGGCTTTAGCTGTGCCACACTCTCTCTGCAGTGGCACTGACCAACTGTGGGCAACAGAGTCAGAGAAGAGTCGCCTGTGGTGACAGCTTTGTTTAAACTTGCTTGTTCTGTAGGATTTCTTTTCCTCTCTCCTAATCCAAAAATAGCTTTACCCAGAGATTTCTTTCAGTGAGTAAATACTATTTCCAACCAAGGAACAGCAGCAGCATATGGATCAGGTGCTGCACATCCAGGGGAGAAAAGCTCAGCAGAGTCCAACCCAACTCACACCTGGATTCACTTTGGTCCTCTGCAGGGGCTGGGCAGCTCTGGAAAAGCAGAGTATGGTTAAACCTCCCTGTGTCTGGTTTCTTCTTCTGTAAAATCAAGTTCATGTCACTTCTGTGCTTGGCAGAAGGTGGGGGAATCCTGCCACAGGGTTGCAGACAGCAGTACAGCCTGCCGGTGGTCCTTAGTGGATGCTGGCTCAGCCCCATGCAGGGGTTTCATCTTCCCTTTACTCATCCCTCAATGGGCTCTGCTGTCCCAGGGGACACCGGAATGACCAAGGACTGAGCGGTGAGCAGTTTCTCTCATGATCAGAGAATTGGGCAAGTCACAGGAGCTGCTGAACAAGGGGAGAAAGGTTCCTGCCAACACCAGGAGGAACAGGAGCGGGGAAGGTGTTGGGGAGCACAGCATTCCCACAACAGCTTTCTTGCAAGTCCCCTGGCTCCCCAAACCTAGTGCTGTAGCATTTCAGGCTTGCAGATGGGGTAACACATCCAGGGCTGGGCAATTTGTGGTTTGTGGGCTGCCTGTGGTTCACAGGCTGTTTAAAGCTGGTTCTTGTGCCAGGTGAGCAGCAGTGGCTGGCAGGTGGGCTGCTGCATAACCCACATCCCTGGCTGGGAGGTGAAGGGGGTGAACCCACCAAAAATGATTTTGCTGGGTCACACAGCCACTGAACACCTGTCCCTCCTGCTCCACTGGAGAGCCAGAGGAGCCCTGGGATCATTAACTTCTTCCAGCATTATAGACATGGTTTGGCATCTTTGGGATGACACCATTGCTGTGCAAGCGAGCATGAAGGTGCCTTGGCTGTGGCCTGGTTTCTACCAAGAGCAAGGTCAAAGTAAGACTTGCTCTGCAGAGCAGAGGTGCGTGTCGTGGTGGGAGAGAAGTGGTGCATTGCAAAAGAGAGATGGGAACACCAAGCTGCCGTGTTTGGCTTTCCCAGTGGGTAGGAAAAGGCCTGGCTCGATTGGAGCTGCAACCACCACCAGGACGTGCCAAGACCATCCCCAAAACCCTTGTGTGAAATTGGGTCTGCTGGGAAGCCAGCCCAGAACACAGGGTATATAATGCCCTGCCTGCCTGGCAGCTCTGGCAGGTAATGAGCAGCTTGAGTCATACCTGGGCAAGGTGTCCCCAGGCTGTGATAGACTTCCAGCTTGGGTGGGTCAAGGTGCAATTGCCAGGTTCTGTGCCCCAAATTTTGAGGCAGGCCTGGATGCATCACTGGCAGAAGGCCGTGTGGGGCAGAAGATGACAGCTAGCAGCCTGCTGGAGGAGACCCGGCTTGGCAGGGAGATCAAGGCCCTGGGAGCGGGAAGGAAAAGGAGAGGAACCAGGAATGAGAATTGGGCTGGGGTGGGGTGTGGGAAGCGGAGCTGAAAAGAAATGTCTGGGAGTCTTTCTGTGGAATGATGAGAATTGGATTCCCCTGGAGCTGGCAGACCCACTGAGCCCTGATCCAGACGCTTGCCGGTGGGCCATGGAGGCTCTGCAGCATCCCCACCCCTGAGCCTTGCTCTCAGCAGTACCCAGAGGAGCTGGGGAATGACAGCAACAGCTCTGCAAGCTTCAACACCTTCCAGATGCTATGACACCCTGTGGAGGAGAAGACCCATCTCTTTGCTGTTTGCCATTTACAACCCCAGATCCAATTCCTGGATGGTGGCCCCTTCCTTTGCATGGGGCACTAGGGGAGGGGACAGCCTGGACAAGCACAGGGAGTACCCGGCGCAGAGTTGGAGCACCGGGGATGGGAGCAGGAGGGCTGCTGAGCATAGCTGTAGGAACTATGGTAGACCCTGACATGCTTAATTGCCTCGCCTGGCTGGAGGTAAGAAAGGTGAGCTCAGGATGTGCAGGTGACCCTTGCATTTCTGCTGCATGTGGTCAAAAAATGGTGTATTCCTTGTTTCTCCACCACTTTCCTCCTTATCCTTTCAGCCACTGAAAATATTCACTTTTTATTTGTAAACGTAAATCTCTCTGAGTTGGGAAATCTGCTGCCAACCCTCAGGTTGGAAGCCCTACGCCCTTTCGTGCTTCCTGGGAGTCAGGCTCCCCGCACATGCTATCTCCTCTCCGATCAGCTGTGAATCATGGACCATCGATGGCAGCGCAAGCAGAGGGAGAGTGAGACGTAATTACAATCCCCAGGGAGTGTTGCAGCCATCTCTCTGTGCTAAGCCTTTTGAGGTTTTCAGTTGTTCATTAAAAAATCCCTAATTTCCTGCTAAAGAAACAGGAGGAAAATTTCCGACTACACAGTTCCCAATCTGTGGCCAAGCCACAAAAGATTTGCTGTTGCTTCCTGGCCAGACTCAAGAACCTGTCTAGCCAGGGACTGGTGCTCACAGCTGAGCCTCTGGAGGTGCTTCCTGAGAGTAGCCCAAAACATGGCCCCCACCAGCAGCACCACGCTGCTGCATGCTCCTGAATCCAGTTCATCCAGCCCCTCCCGCCGTGCACACCAGGAACAGCTCCGCAGAAGTGAATGGAGTTGCACCCCTGCACAACATGAGTCATGTCCAGCGAGTCTTGAGCTGACCCTTGCAAGGAGCTCCTGAGGCATTGCGTGAAAATTATTTATGGGTGGTTTTATTGCCTGTAAGAGGATGTAGAAATCGGACAGCGCCGTTGTGGTTTTCTTCTGTCAAATTATGATCAAGGTTGCTATTTCGCTGCCCAAATATTTAAGTGTGAGGCAGAAATTTTTACAAGGGCTACCACATTCCTTAGGTTATCTATATTGGTCCTGCCTGGGCCTATAAATTCTAGAGGGACTACCAAAGTAAATAATACATTTGCCTGCACATATGTTGCTCCAGGGGAACTCCGATTTCCTGTAGCACAAAGGTCAGTGGGTCAGGGACCTACTTGCAAATCAATAGAAAATTACCTTTCAAGTGACACCTGCATTAACCTTTGACTCTTGTTGGTCTGGATGAGGTTAAGGCCACCAGTCCCTATAGGCAGAGTCCTCCATTGTGCCTATGATTTATTTGCATTACCTGTTTTCCCTGCTTGATCTTTGGAATTGCTGGCACAGTGCCCACACAGCATGCAGGGCCATTTCCCTGCGCATTGGTCGGGGATGGCAGGAGATACACAAGGCTGTGCTTTTTGCTGACAGGTGTCAGAAACAATAAGGAAAACATATATGTTTGGAAATGAAACAAACAAACAAACAACAGGAAGCAATTACAAAGACCCCCCGTCAACATAAAGCTTTTCTATCTAAAAGGTGTGTCCTTAGCTCAGTCATTAATGACACCCATAGGTCATTAAAAGTGAATGAGTTGTAAAAATCAAACTCACTTGCCATTAGAGCTGAGCTGGAAAGAAAATTGCTGGGTCCTACAGCCTCCAGACTGGTGTGAATCACTCCTTATTTTCATCAGGGGCTGGTTCACACTTTGTATTTCTTTCAGCTTGCATGAGGAAATCAGACCGGTCATTTCACTCTGCTTGTATCTTTTGCTCTCCATCCTTGCATTGCTGCAAGCCAGTGCCGATCCACCAGGAGCAAAGAGTTTAGCAGAGCACCCCCTCCTCACCCCATCTCTTATTCTCCCGCGGCAGTGCTCACACATTGTCAGCTCAGTGTTGCCGCTTGCTTCCATCTCCCTAGCCGGGACTTCACTTAGCAAAGGGGTCATGGTCCTGCCCAAGACCTGACAAAGGGGTCCTCGGACCCTATGCTGGATGCTTTCCCCATAAGCCAATTAATGTGGGAATTGGGCTGTGACCCCTTTCTCTCTCCCCTTCCATAGAGGCTCTGAAATATCTCTTTTCTGGGTATTATTGAGCTTGAATTGTCACGCAGGGACTCATGAACACAAATTTCTTTCCATCACTTCAGACGCTGTTCCTTAGTGTATGAGGCAACTACGTCTTTTGTTTATTTCTAATTCCTCCTTTGCACCCCAGAGAAATGCTGCTCGGTTGCTTTGCTGCTGGTGAAAATCCTTCTGCAAAGCACCGCTCTTGGAAGCAGGTAAAGGATGGGGTGATCATTGGAAAAGAGCTGACATATCTCAAACAGCTCCTGTAAGGACTGAATTCCTACTCAGCCCAAGCAATCCCGCCAGAGTGTGCGAAATGCCCAGCAGGCTTTAGATAACACTGAGCAACACTCGACTGGCAGGAGGGCACTATGTCCTCAAGCCCACCACGCTGGCCTGACAAAAGTCCACTGGCACAGGCCACCACCCTTCTCCTGCCACCCTTCTTTGGTCCATGGGGACACCCAGGGTGCAAGAAGGCCACGCAGCTCTCTGAAGGTGGGCTTCCTGTTGCTCCAGGCATGTGCATTTTTGGCCACTGGCTTCTGATTGTCTCTTGGGACCTGTGGGTGCTTCTGGAAAGCAATTAACAGCCAGAATTAAAATGGGCAGACCATAGGACTTGGCACATTGCAGTTGGCAAATGCTCCCTACCCCTCTGGCTTACTTCAAGCCCTAAACCTAGCTGATTGTATCCTGTTAACAGGCTTTAGTTCTGATGCCGCTGAGAGTCTGCCAAGCACAATTTGTAGAATGTTTTAATTGGAGTAGAGAACAGTAATAAAAAGACCTTTGACCAAGCCCTGCAGATCAGGCTAACGGGAGGAAGGACCGTGCTGCTGTTTGGTCACTTCCCTTGAGTTGTCCTTGTTAGAGGGAATGGACCCAAGGTCCTATCTGCTTGCCAGCTGTCCTTTCTGCCCAGCTGCTTTGTACACAGTAGAAATGTACTCTGACCACCCAAAACCACCCAGGCACAGTAGCACTGAACGGTTTGATGAGGCTTCCCTGAAGCAAATGTGGCGGTGGCATCCCTCACGGTCTCACCTGGGAGGCTGGGGACATCTGTCTGAGGGTCCAGCACAGGGATGGGAGGTGAAGACGTTCCTTTCCTACAACTGCCATGGGAACAGGTATCAAGAAGCAGCTGGGGAAGAGCTTGCAATGTAACATCCTCCTCGCCCCAGTCACATTCAAGTGATTTCACTTTTCAGGGGGCTTCCTGGGAATCCAGGGTCAGGATCTGTTCCATAATCTTCACTCACAGCTACTCAAAGCAGCAGCATCTTCACATCTTTCTCTTTGGCTCATCTGGGTCCTGCAAGCTGGGCTTTGCCATGGTGGGATGTCACTACTCGTAGGTTTCTTGCAGGAACCTCCCTTCCAGAGCACCCAAGGTGACCAAGCCACCACCTCTTTATGCAACTTTTGGGACACCCACCCTCAGCAACTGCAAGCTGAATCACAGAACAGGGCTGGACAAAGCCTGTGGTCTGTCCCAGCAGGCAGGAGGATGGTTGTTTCCCAAGGAGACTGCTGATCTGCAGCTCTGCTGGTAAAAGCTCGAGCACTGGGACTGCTCTGCCACCTGGGAGCCTCGGCAGGCAGCAAATGTTTCCTGCTTTCCACCCTCCTTTCCTTTCAGTGTCTGCTCTGAACTGCTTGGTGTCCTTGCTGTGCAACATCACACAGCACCTGTACTCTGCTTCAGAAAGGGCTGCATTCGCACAGGGGTCGGATGATGCCCCTCTAATCTGCCTGCCACATGCTATTCAGTCAGTAGGAGAACATCAAAGAAGGGACAGACTTCACTATGGCAGCAATAAAATCAGTGCTGCCACAGATTCCCAAGGAGCTGCAACTGCTGGCGACCAGCTTGGCCACACGGTTCCTTGAGGACTGGGGCATTTGGTCACTGGGGGCTTCACCAGGCCCTGAAGGTCCCATTTGGGCTGGAAACAGGGCCAGGAAGAGATCATCTTCGATTTTATGATGGCAGGTCAAAAATCTAGTCTTGGTCCTCCTCCCATAACCCAGCCCTGCCCGGGCATCCCCATTGTGGGCAGCATGGGTGGCATGGGGGTGGATGGGGCTGCGTGGGGCCAGGGAGGATGGTGGGTGCTGGTGTGGGAACACAGCTCGCAACATCCCAACCATGCTGACTGAAAGCACGACGTCTCACCCGCTGCTGTGCACCGGCACGGTGGGACCACGCGGGCGGGCTCGCTGCCTCGGGGGCTGCCGAGGGGGAGCGCGAGGGGGGGGCTCGACTAGGACCTCGGTTTCACTTCCTGCCCTGTGTGGGGAGAGATCATTAAAAATATCTGACTAAGGCAGACTTCTTTGTTCTCGGTATTACTAAGCCCTCCCCGCTCCCCAGCCCCCCTGCGACAACAGCGGTGTGGGCAGAGTTATTTCACTTTCCCCTGGTTTGCAGACTCACAGCTGGGCAGGCAGGTGTATGGCGCTGCCGGACTGCACACCTCCTGGCCTCTCCTAGCCTCGCTGGTGCACGATCCTTTCCCCAGCAGACCCCGGCAATTTTCCCAGCATCTCAGTGGGTCACAGCATCTTAATCCTCAGAGGGCTCTGGGGACACCAAACCAGGGTAATGTGGATGATGCTGAGGGACATCAGGTGGGGATCAGGTCCCAGGGATGCTCAGAGCAAGGGAAGATTTGGGACCCTGCTTGCTGGGCACAGCAGAGCTGGGCTGCACAACTGTCTCCTGTGTGGTGTCACAGAGAGGGAGAGCTTGACGATCTCGGTCTTGGCCGCCATCAAGTTCATCATAAATTGATTTCCTCTTGGATTAACATGGTTACCATAAAAGATATGAGCATTTTAATATCTGCCTCCACAACTGCAATATTGGTTTTAATGGCCATGTTGACTAATGTGCACAGTACTTTACAAATCTGTAACATGCCTTTTCTTGCCAGAGTAACTTGCAGCCTAGTGCACATACAGACATTGCAGCTTAGAGGAACAGTGGCTTGTAATTTAATGTATCCCCTTTCACATGCATCAAGCCCTGTGGTGCAATTAGATGCTGTCTTTTGCRAAGGCAGTAATTAATGCTTCTGCAGTAGCCTGGGAGTTGGGAGTGGGACAGGGCATGTGAGGTGAGCTAAAGCCAGGTTGCACTGGCAACTTGTTGAATGGCTATCAGAAGCTCATCTCTGAAACAGCAACAGTCAAGAAAGTGGCATAGCAGGTCAGCTGGAAAGACTGTTTCTTCTTGTTTTTCCACTCCTGTCTTACTAAACCTTTTTATTGATTTCACTGCAGATAAAGAAATAAACACTACATGTACATGATCTGTCATGGAGGCCCGTGTTTCATTCCATGTTTCCAAATTCCAGACTCACTTTGATTCTTGGACTAGAACAGCTTTCCTTGTGCGTATTCTGCCCACCTCCAGCGCCATTCTTCCAGCTGTACTGATGATCACTACGGGATCCCATCAGATGTTGGATCAGATTTCAAAATGGGTGAGATTAACCTGGGGCAAAATATCCACGCACCACCTAAGCTCTAAATCCCATGGGTTTTGTTGTTACATAAGATTTGTGTTTTCACCCTGTTGGTGCAAGCAGGTGGCAAACTGGCAGGTGATAATCTGCTGATATTAATACCGTGCTGCAGGTAAGTGGAAGCTGCCATATCTCTCCATCAAGAACTTGACTGGCTTTGGGTAAGGCTGTCAGGTTCTGCTTCTGAAAGCTTAGGTGAGATGGCATTCAACCAGGAGCCTTGCTTAGCTCTGCTTACATACAGCAATGAGGGCTTTGCTGCACTTGGGATGGGAGCCCTGGAGCCCAGCTCTGCTGTGGCCCGTTCCCCCCACCAAGGTATCTGGGATGAGCACATGGGGGACCATCTAAACCTTGCGTGTGGAGCCATTCGTGGAGATGGATCCAGGAGCAGATGTGAAGGGTAGATGGAGCTGCCCACCCACGCGACCATCCCCAGGGAGGTCAATGGTGCTGACCAGGGCTGATGAAAGCTATTGCCTCCCTGGAGCAGGCTGTGCCTGTCAGGGAAGACCTGGCCACCCTGCCACTGCTGTCACTTCACATGGAGCTAGTAAGACCAGGAGCAGGGCTGGCACCCCGTGGGAGGGCACTGTGGAGGAGGCACCCAGAGCATTACTTCATGGTAGCAGAAGAAACTGATGAATAAGCCCAGAAGTGCTGGGCCAAGCCCACTGTGGGGAAAGAGAAGGTTTTCAGTGAATCCATCCTCCCTTTTCCTCACAGGAGTGACATGACAGCTAGCAGCAGTAGTGGAAATGCTAATAGGGCAAATTATTTCCTGCACAGGTGGACCCTTGAATTTAAAACCCTGGGCACAACTTGTTTGGGGGTGCTGCTGAGCAGGAGCTGGTGCAGACAAAGCCCTTCAGAGTGAACATGCCACAATGCTCCCCTGGAAATTAAACCCTGAGAGGGATGTGCCCTTGGAAGCTGGGGGAGGACACCGTATGCATTCAGCAGCGACCCCATCCCCTCCTGCACAGGCTACTCCTTCGAAACAGAAGAGACTGGTCAGAGCATGGGGGCCATTTTTGTACAAAGTAGCCAAGAATTAGAGATAAATGGCTATTTTCAAAGTTTAGTTTAAAAGAGTTGGGGGTTTTGCATATGATTTCATAAAACATGGGAGAGACCTTCCTTAATAACAGAGGTTTTTAGGAAATGTGAGGCTACGTGCACCGCTTCCAGCACCCCAGGGTGCTGCAGGTGTGGGGAGTGCTTAGGATGCTTCAGAGAGGAAGGAGGAGGGAGAAAAAAGCTTTTGGGATGAAGTGGTTTTCGTTTAGCTAATCAAAGCTCCTCACTCAGGGCAGGAACAAAGCAGCCAAGACCTCTCCTTTTTACCATCATCAAATGAGAGAGGTCTCTGCTGGTTGTTCGTCATGCAGGAGGTTGTTGTTATCCTGTTGTCAATGTCTGAAACCCTGGGCGATCCCATCCTCCAAAGCAACACCCTGTGCTGGGCGGTGCAGCTCCTCTGGGTGCTGGTGAAGGACATCTGTCAGTCAACACCCACCCCTTCCCAGGTCACCTGGAGCAGGTACTGCCTTGGCCAGGTGGGATCCTGGCCTGCAGACCCCAGGACCAGGACCAGGACCCACCACCCAAGCTACCCCAAATCTCCAGTGCTGACCAACGGCACTTGCAATCTGCTTTGGACAGGAGAAGCTGAGTGTAGCTGGTGTTGGGTGAGCCCTGGCTAGCGGTCCAGAGGCAGCTGGTCCATGCAGGAGATGCTGAAATGGTGCACCATCACCTCCTCCAGCCTTTCCAGGGCAGCAGGGCTGGGAAAAATAGGGCGAGTGAGTGTGAGTGTGTATGTACAGTTGTGCATGTGTGTGTGTGTGTGTGTGTGTCCGCGTGGGTGTAAGACAAAGCATGTAAATAGAGGTGAAGAACGTGCTGTGTATGTGGGGATGGAGGCTGGGAAAGGAAAAATTACTTAGCCGCAAAACAGAACTCCTTTACCTGTTTTTCTCATAAAGCAGCATGAGGATGTTTCTGCTAAAGCAGCCTCCTTTCAAAGCAGCTGCATTATGAAATGACTTCTTTTTAACAAATCCATCTGCCTGCTTTTTAATAAGCAGGGCTTTCCACCATTGTATATGTGCAAGGTCTGACCTTTTCATAGGAAAAAACATTCATAACCAAAAACTATAAATAGAAACCTTCAGACTGGAGGAGATAAAGATGTAGGTTATGTGACTTTTTTTAAAAAAAAACATAATGTGGGAGGGAAAGGAACAAGCTCTTTTAAAAAGTCATAAACTTCTGTTATTGCCTTAAGCTTTCTTAATACCTACTGAAACATTTAAGGAAAGACTTAAAACAGTAGGGCTTACAAGACATCTGTATCTAAGCAGGTATTTTTACAAAGGAAAGGAAAAAAATATTAGAAATATGTTTAGTTTAGGAAAAAGGGTATTTCCCCCAAGTACGAAACAAAAAGTTTATACAAGGTTTGAATTTCTAGGGTAAGTTAAGTTTTATATTTTGTTCATGTTCTGGTTCTGCAAGCTCTCATATATACATGTAACTTTGCTCATGCCTTCAAAGGGATTACTCATGTGAGAAAAGCTGATCGTTCATTGTTTCCACTTCAAACCATATTTGGTCCTGTATTTTAAGCCCCAGCTGCTGGAGGCAGGTGATTACATGAGCATCTTAGCTTTCTTTAAAAAAAAAAGTAGAAAAGTAAGTTTCTAAATCTTGTGGTTGAAGAGAAAGCTTGAAAACATGTCCTCCACGTAGCTTCAGAACCAGAAGGCAAATAATATGAAACCAATCTTCCGTCTAAATCCGCTAATCACACACATTTCTTGATTGGGAGCAATATTTGTTAAGTGTACAAAAAAAGAAAGGGGAGTAGGAAACTATCAGTGCAATTGTGGCTTATCTGAGCCACATCAGCAAATCACTGTTGCCACATGCAAAGACCCTTGGTGGATGCCAGCTCACAAATGCTCTGAAGAGCTTTACTTAGCAAACACTCAGGTAAGTCAAAGTGAATCAAGAGAAGGCTTTGGTTAAGCATGCATTTAGCTCATCTGCTGTATCCCATGCCTCAGATTCTAGGATATGCATATCTTCTCTGATATTTAAGACAGCACAGAAGATAAATCAACTTGCTTGGTGCTGTCAGCATGGAAATAAAGATAAGCTGTTAGCTGTAGCCACTGAAGGGTGCAGTGGTAATACAATACTTAGAGTCTCTATGTTGCTTTTTGATGTACTTCAGCAGCATAAGAAACAATTACACTGATCCATATTTCATCAGGCATTGCAGGCTGAGCATCTTTTACGACTATTGTGTAGCTTCTCATGTGTTGGCTTCGGCTTCCTTAGAGAGGTATCTTTTTGCTGTGACTGCCCAGTGCCGGGCTCCTTTCTCCTAAGAAGCAATATCTCACCATCGCTGCTCCACAGTGTAGCGCGGCGACAGCCTTCCCTTGAATTGAGCGCCTCCAGCACCGTGACACCGCTCACGTGAGGAACAGAGCCAGACCAAATAATGGGGTTTGTCCAGCAGCCGCAACAAGGACCTTTGTCTCTTCTGCTGCAAGGCATTTTAGGTTGAGTTCGTGTCACCACTTCCCCGATACCTATAAATATTTTTTTCATATATAGAAAATGGGAAGCTACTTAGAGATCGTAGAAATGAGAGCAGGACGGTGATTTCTGCAGAGATGTCTGCTTGTGCCACCGCAGCTCTGTGGGCACAAGCATGTGTGCACGCTCGCCGCATGTAGAGTTTGCCTCGTAGCTTCATTTCTCCCAAATAATGATGGCCTGTTAACCAAAAGCCTCCCGGGCAGGAATGTTTGAAATGTTTTTCAGAAGCTGCAATTGCTGCAGAGATATCAAGACCCAAAAGTCACGCAAGTGAAACACAAACCTTTGGGGCAGCCAGGAAAGATGTCATGAACTCTGCGTGGGTGGTTTGAAGAGAGGGGAAGCCCACCATCCATGTGCAGAGAAGTGGGGCATGGATTTTGCCCAGCACCTGGTGCGTGGCTGCTCTCCATCACTTGGGGTGGATGCAAAGAGGAAAGAGGGGCTGCCTTTGGGAGAACTTGAACTCTGCAACAGATGCCTGTTTTAAGAACAGAAACGCATTCCTTTCTGCAGGGCTGCACTTGAAGTGGTCATTAAGGTGAAATCTGGCCCTGCAGAAGCTGATGGCAAAGTCCCCGTGGACTTTGGTCTGGTCCGAATTCCACCCCTTGGGTTTGACTGTGCTCCAGCGGCTGCCGAAACCTGAGGCTGGCCTTCTGCCCTCTGCCAAGTTTCCTTCTACAGTGGTGGAACGCGGCCCGGGTTGTATCTCACCAATAAAACAAATAGAATTAAATGATGCAAGGGTGTTTGAGTCGTGATTTTCATCAGCGTTTCCTTTTCACTGAGCTCAAAGTCTAGTTTGAATGCAGCCTACTATTTCAGTCTGCAAGAAAAGGCTACATAGAAAATAGGTTTTGAATCAGATGCTTTACATAAACCATGGGTTTTACTAAAAACTGATCCATTCTTCTCTTTTTCACTCCTACAATAGCGACTCTGCAGGGAGGCATTAGAAGTTTCAGTACTTTCATCTTGTCTCAGAACATTTAAGGTGGCCAAAGCAGGTTATAATAATAATAATAATAATAATAATAATAATAATAATAATAATAGCAACATTGAAATCATTCATCACAACTGATTTATTGGAGGAATTTTGCCACAAGTGGGAGTGATAAGTCACCCAGAAATAGGTCACAATTTTCTGAAATGTATCTGAGGTACAGGATTATTTGCCGAGTAATTTATACCAAACAAATCCCTCTCACTGTTAGTAGACGGTGCTTTTATTTTGAGTTGTTTTGACTGAGTAGCACCATGGTTCACATGGTGAATACCTGTTTCTTGATTGGGAACTGGAGCAGACACCTAACTTCAACCATGTGCCAGATATCTCCTGGCTGAAGCCAGCCATAAATCCATGTTCAGGCTAAGGGAACACAGGGAGGTTGATTTTGGCGACCAGTCCATGTGCCAGTAATACAGAGGCCTTTTGGCAGCAATGAGCTCGGCGCTGTCCTAAGCCTAGAGATACTGCAGTGGGAAACAAGAGCATCGTTTTAACTGCCCTTCCTGACATTCAGATGGGTTGGGGATGCTGTCCCGAAACAGCCACGTAGGCGGTGAAACCGTGAAGGCTGTGGGAAGATGAAACGGAGCCCTCCTTCTGTTGGGAGAAAGCAAACTGTGGTCTCCCTTTGCTTTGCACCCAGCCTTCCTTGGTCCTAGCTGATGCACCTGGCTTTTTACAATCCCCTTCTAAACACAGCCCCTTGGGGTACCCCTGCAAGTCAGACAGAGAGGAGGCTGGAGCCCATGGTGCCTCCCATGCCATCGGTTTTCTATCCACATCACTGCGGGGTTAGATGTGGCTGAAAGCACCTGGAAAAGCTCCTGGACTTCCTGGTAAACTGGGCTGCGAAGGGGTCAGCCCTCACTCCGCAATGCCCCATCTTGGCATCAGCAGGGAGAGTTTGGACTCCTCTCCTTGTAAAGGCACTGGAAGTGGCCTGAGCTCAGTGCCGAGCATGCAGCAGCTTACAGATGGCGTGGAGAACTTGTGGATGGACTTTGGATTGTCCTCCTGTACAGACAGACCAAAACCCTGGCCTTTTATGCAAACCTAGGGGATCTCCAGCATGGAGTGGCCGAAGACAACTGCAACAGCTACCCTTCAGCCCACCCCTACAAGGAAGAGATAAGCAAATTCATGGCTGTCTCTGATACTGTGATTTATAAAGAGCCCAGCTAGATTTAGCGCTTTTAGAGAAAAGAGTCAAGATTCCTTATCCCAAGGGGTTTGCAATTTAAATCAGGGATAAAAAAAATTCAGCCCAAAACTGAAACAAATATCAGAGGGGACATCCTTGTGAATAGAAAAGGAAGATCCATCAGAACTGCTCTTTTTAAGAGTTTTGCAGGAGTGTGAGCAAGTGAGCTTTCAGAGTGGCTGAGATCAATCTACATGCAGCAACTCATTTTTGCCTAAGGAGTTGCTTGGCACTTCCAGGGCTTGAGTTGGTGGTGGGGATGAGAAGACTCTTTGTAAGATGACCCTCTGAGGCAGTTGAGGGTAGACTCAAGCCCACTGATGTCAGTTGGAAACCTTTCAAGGTGTGTGGCAAATGACATAAAATTGCAGCAAATAGAAGGTAAGAGAAGTTTGTCAAGGCCATCGCAATTGAGATTTTTGTCAAAATTGAATCATCTGTCCCACTGCTTTCTTTTGAACTCATCCCACAGTATGGAGCAAGGAGATGCTTGCTGATTTGGGCCTCAACATCTGTTGTAAGCCTGTGTCTGTGGGTGGGAAAACAGGAAACTTCCCTACTGTGCCTGGAATTGTAATGCTATAGAGGTGTTTATACGTGTGGGGCTTATTCCTTTATGAGAAGGGGGATAAATTATACTTGAATAAAGCCATTGCTACATCCACCCTAGGGAATCGCTCTGTCCCCTTTTCACTCTAATGCTCACTCTATCACTCTAACTGTAGTAGTTAAAGAAAAACACACTCTTGACCAACACACAAGGACCAAAAATGGTGTAGACCCAGGCTTTTCTGCTTTCTATGGTTCTGGCAGAACAAAGGCAAATTAAATCGGTTGTAAATTAATTTCTGTGTGCATTAAGAATCTTTGCACAGCCTGAACAGTATAAAAGAGCTTTGGGTTCGCTCAGAATTAGCCTGAATAAATTCAGAAGGCCATATTTCTTTACACAGCACATAATCATTTCCAAAGCATCTGCCATAAAAGGGGCTGATTGAAACAGATTTCCTAGTGGATAATTTCCTGCCTGTTCCTAACACTTTCATCTCAGGAAACTGAATCCAAAACTCATGGTTGCCAGTGTGAAAACTCCATTGATCTCAGTGGACTTTGGTTCAGCTCTGAAAGATATGAGAACAGATACTGAGAATTTGTGTTTCTGGAGCTTGGGGCAGCACCATCACTATTTGACACCCCACAGCAAGACCAACACAAGCGGCAGAGCTCCTTCCCGCGGCCATCGTCCTGTGGTCCCCATCCGTTTCCAATGCTCTCAACGCAGGCAATGTGACGTGGGGTTATGGAAATGGATAGTAACATGGGCCCGTGATCTGGGAAGTAGATCTCAAATTGACACGGTTGGAGACTGTGGGAGTCATTTGCTGATCAGATGGTGTGGCTTAGGATGGGAAATCTCATGTTCAGGTGGACCTTCCCCATGTTTCCCACTGTCAGCCCTCCCCTGTTCCACCTCAGCACATGACTGTGGGGTTAACGTGTCTCCAGGAAGGGACATAAAGATGTGTAGTGAGTGTCTAGGTAAGATTCTCACCTTGTTTTCTGAATAAAAAAAACCTCTCTCACATCGCAAAACAGGTACCTTCATTCCCATAGGAGCTGGGACAGCTGATTCAGTGGGTAGAAACCTGGTGCTAGCTGAGGTAGCTATTGCTGATTTGAGTTGAGAATGAGATCTTCAGTGAAATGAATTGATGGTTTCAGTTCCGGATCTGGTGGGCAAATTAAAAAAAACAAAATTGGGCTGTGTAATTCAATGCTTGCTTTCAGGAAGCCACACAGAACAGAAGCCAAGCATGGAGACTGACTCATCTCTTGCCCTTTGATACAAGCCCATGCCCCCCAACCGCAGAAGGCAGGAGAGGTAGTCAGGGACCCTGCCTGGAGAGCTGGCAGCACCCAGGGCCCAGAGGGGTTTGCTCCTGCATGGTCCTTCTCTGGGAAAAGGAGCAGCACCAGGGAAAAATAGTGAAGTGGAAAGCAAACCTCTATCTCTGCGAGATCCCATTCATCCCAAGACTGTCCAAAATGATTCAGATATAAATATTATCATACCAGAGCTTGCTGGCATTTTCATTCAAGTACAGCATACAAGGGAATTTCAGTTAACCCTCCAGTGGCCAGAAGATATAGGGTGGTGTAAATTATTGCAGAGCTTAGGAAAGCCAGGTTCGTGAGAGCTGGCAAGTCAGCATCCCTGTACTTCTGCCAGTTATACCAGTGTGCTTTTCTCTGTTGCCATCTGAGGAACTGTAAGCAGCTTTCAAAGGTTTTAAAAGTCCCCAGCACATCTCTGTGAGAGAAGTAAAAAACAACCTCTTTCGACAAAGAGGGAGAAGGGGGCACTGGAGATAAAAAGTGTGAATTTAGGAACCTGGTGGCAGAGCAGTGGGGAGCAGGCCGGAGCTCCTGGCTGCCAGGAACATGGCCTTCCTGAGCAGGCAGTCAACAGGACGAGTAGCAGGAACAATGAGCTAAGCACTGCGATGGAAACAAACACCTTTTTTTAGGCGCTCTGCACTAAGCTACTGCTGCTACTTTTATCACACCATTCATTTGGGAAGAAAGCAGCGCAGCAAAACAAGGTGCACGCACAAAGCCACGCACTGTGTCTGAGCTCACACAAGTTACCAACCTGAAAATTTAGTGGTTACATTATTTCATTTAATGGTTTGGGACTGCAGCGTTCTTGTATAATGTTAAGTCTTTGTAGCTGGATATAGCTGGGTGGATCCTTAGGGCAGGACCTGGATGATCCATAGGGGACTGAGGACCACAAATGGATGCTAACTTCTTCTGGGCAGCCAAAGCCAACGTTTCCACCACGTAAGTCTTCCATGAAGGCTCTTGAGCTGTTTTACAGATAAACACATACACACGTGCACATGAAACCTCCTGGCAAAAACAATGGTTGTTTTGCATGCCAAATGTGTCAGTTGCATTTCTTTTTACAACTGAATTTGTTCTGAAGTCATGAATGCAAAAAAAAAGGCCTAGTGAGTGTTTAAATTTAGAGCATTAATTTTGCATTCCAGTGTAGAGGGAACCCAACAGTCTCAAACCTCAGAAAAAGCCACTCCACCTCTGCTTTATGGGCAATTTAATTCTGCTTGTGTTTCCAGAGCCTACTTCAAAGTGCAGATGCATTTCAGGTAAATAATGACAGCTTCAGAACAAGTTTTCCTTGTAACACAAATCGCCTCACTAATGAAATCAGGGGAAAAATTCAGAACAACTTGATATCCATCTGCCTGAAACCAAATCCTTCTATTTATATAGTGTAACTAGGGGCCTGATCCCTCCCCCAGTCAAATCGGGGTGAAACTCCTGCAGACTCAAGTGGGAATGGAGCCAGCCCTTTACTCTCGCTTGGTGACCATTGCCCTAACCTGGGTGAGGATGCCCTGGTCCTTCCAGTGCGTGGCAGAGAACGTGCCTGTGGGCGCAGCAGCAAACAATGGGGTCAGGTTCAGAAGAATACGAGGCACCTTCCCTCAGTACGGAGAACAGTTTCTATAGTTTCCACATTTCCTTCCTGCTCATGTCAGTCATGCACAGAAGAAAACAATGAAGAAAGACCAACCCCACGTGGAATAAAGTAATGGGAACCCAAGAATGAGCCACATGCTAAAAAGAAGAGAGTCGTCACATCCAAGGTTGAAAGTATCGACTGGCTGGACTGCCAAATAAATCAGACTAGCCCTGGGGACTTGGATCTATACCTGTACTTACCTCTTCACCTCAGACCTCAAGAGCAAGCTTCCCTTTTGCTTTGGAAGCCTGGAGGTGGGCGGATGGTGCAGCTCTTTGTCGCCTTCATCTGCATCGCTGAACCTCTTGCCTCGCTGCGGCCCCGCGCCTGCCTCTGGAGCCGCTGCTTCTCTCAGGTCCCATCAGCCTTCCCAAAGGCTCGGCAGCAGGATGAGGGGGGCCGAGATGTCCACTTGGCTTGGCAACAAAGAAAAGCAAACTGTACTTGAACCTGGAAATTTACAGGAATGTAGAGCAGCCGTGTTGCTAAGCCAGCTGCAAACCTGCTTTGCTCGGGGCTCTTCCCTTTGTAGGGTTGAAGGAATGAGGCACGTGTTGCCAAGTAGGACATCAGTTCTACAAACAAATGGAAAGCCCTTATCCCACCAGCAATCTCGACCTGGTAACGGGCAGGCAGCTAGAGTAACAAGAAAGCTCGGCTCCTTCCTACTCGCAGAAAGGGGAGGCGGTAGGACACAGGTTATAATTAGAGCCACCCACAGCAATTTTGGGGAAGCTTCAGCACATGGATCGGGATCTTATTGTAAGTCCTGCCAATTCACTGTCTGCTTGGACTGGGCCAGTCCAGAAATCCAGTGGCAAACACCCGCAGACACATCTCCTGCTTGCCTGGAGTTTAGCAGTGCTTTAAGCCACCTTGGTGCCTGCAGGGGAAAGCGTACAGCAATGGGAATTTCTGTATAAGCCCTTAGCCTGAGTGTCCTCCTAATTTAAAGGATTTGCTTCAGCTTTGGAGACAAGCTTACACTGGAGCCCTCGCTCCTTTCTTTCCACCAGATTATAAAATGTCCGAGGTTCATCCAAACTGGATCTCCCCTGTACAGTTTCTTGCAGCTGGAAAAACACCAGTTCTGCCAAGTGCTGTGTGCTGGGGGCACAGCACGTTTCACGGTGCGGCCACCCCTTCCCCATGCAAAGCCGCACAACTGTCCCCTTGCGAAAGCAGCCCCATGGAGCACAGTGTGAGGCATGCGATGTGCCCATGCCTGGACTGAGGCACCTCAGAGCCATCCCCAGGTCTCCGTCCAGCTGCCGTGGAGGCTGAGAGAAAGCCCTGGCCCACTCCGTGCTTGGCTCGGACAAGTCAGCTCACATCCTCAGAGCTCACCTCCAGCAGGATGAGGATCAGCGTGGAGGACTAAGGAGCTGATGTGGTCTTTACACTAGTGGCACATGGGCCTTGCACCCTCCTGGGCTGAGACATGAGCACCTGTGCTTTCGTCCTAACTCTTGTGTTGCTAATTTGCAGCGTGGATTTGATACCCCATGTATGAGCCTTCAGTCAGCATCGCTGGCCCAGTGCATCTGCATCCACATCCGCATCTGCATCGGCATAGGCACCCCCATCCCTATCCCTATCCCCAGGCAGGAGTTACCCTCTCTCAGACATCCTTTCTGGCCCCCTTAAAAGCAGCGCAGGCCCCCATGGTGCAGGCTAAACCCCACCAACATGAAGAATTAAACCACCTGATTGGGAAAGCTAAGCCACATCAAGCCGTTGTGAGAAACACTGCCTGCCTAGGAGAAGTGGTTCCTCAGCAGAGGCAACACTGCTTAAATTGTTACATTTGCTACGCCGCTTCTCATAAACACCCTGATTTTTGGTGCTTTCCCCCAAATCCCCGCTGCGGCACCCTGGGCCCGGCTGTGAGAATCTCAGCTTCTGCCGTCTTGTTTTTAACCGCTGGGATTTCTGAGCCTCCCTGCTTGCAGAAATAGGCTTCAAAACATAAGCCTAGCACTCTCAGAGGAAACAATTTCAATTTTTATTTTTTTTTATTTTTTCCTCTACCGCTGTGATTTATTTAAAGAGGGACTTGGGGGCCTCACTCAGGAGTTTTGGGTACTGCTCAGTCTGGGGAGAGTAATCACAAAGCCATTACTGCAACACAGCCACCCTGGGAAGCCCTGTGATAACTGCTCTGTGCTGGTGCCCRTGCTTCACGCAGAGCGGAGGGGGTACCTTTCCAGCTGAAGGCACAGCGAGAACTTTCTTCCAGGTAGATGGAATATAATTATGCAGGCTATGAATGGTGATGTGTCTGCAGGGGGGTGGAGACAGGGCGAAGGGGGCGTCGGTGTGTTTTGTAAATGCTTTGAAATGTATTTGTGTGTTTCTGAGATGAACCTTAAAGAAAATACCTGAAAACTGGTTTTGCTTTTCCTAAAGCATTGGCTCTTTCAGGCATCAGCTTTGCCAGAAGTCATTAATCACATCTTTATTAACAAGGGCGGGGGAACAGTGACCTCAAACAACCGAGGAAAACAACTAAAACTGCATTCATTTGAAGGACCGCTTTTTAAAATCKCTTCTGGCCAGCACATGCTACTGTTGACGTATATTTCAAGTGCGCTGAGTCTTTGGGATATATCAGGACTTCTGCACAGAACCAGGGCAGGACTTGACCCAAGCGTGTGTTAGACTTAACTATATGTCTCCTGAAGTAAAAGGGGAGAAAGAAGAAAGTTTTTAAAAGGTCTTCACACTTTTCTACTTCATCAAAGTGTATCATGTGAGCGGGACAGGCTAAACACACTGGCTCTTCACTTCTGAAGCCTCAAAATTCACAGATCTCATGGTGTGCATGGTTTAAATCCAGAGGGAACATCATGATCACTCAGTTCCTTCTAGCCCTGCCAACCTGTTTGCTCTAAGCTATCCAGCCCTGCTGTTAAYGCCGTGGCACAGGGTCCACCACATCTCTCGGTAATGTGCTCATTTTCTCAGTTAAAAACGCAGAGTCAGCTGAATRAGCAACCGTGTTAGTGGGGGACCTAACCTACGCCATAGGGACCRCTGCTCTTGGGGTGGGCACGGCAGAGGATACAGCCCCTGTGCCCCTGCTTTGTCCTGCCAAAACTCCACATTTGCTCCTCGTTCCCTGCTCTGAGCTGGTTCATCAGCTGGGATACAGGGATCAGTGAGAGAGCGGGGACTTTTGAGGGGATTTCTGGAGCCTGCCTCAAAATGCATTTACTGCGGGGTGCGCTCTCGGCGGCAGCACAGGGAAAGGGCAGGTCCCCACCTTGGGCAGGATGCTAATTGGCACATCGCGGTAGGCAGACTGTGAGCCCAAACCCTGGAAGGCTGTTGCCACTGATAACACCCATCTGCTGTGGCATCATGTCCGTTGACATAACCTTAATTAATGATATTACCAAGCTAATGAGGAGATAAACCACCGATCCCAACTCCTGTTAAGAAATTGTCTTAAATACCAGTCACTAATCACTATGGAGAAACAGATAGTGGGCCAAAATGCACACCTGGAGTAAAGAGGTGTGGCTCCCATGTTTTCTGGTGAAGTTGCATTTGTTTACTCCAGGACTGACTATGAACCATCCTGATTAACACACGGCGGGTGTGCGCTGGGCGGGAAGTTGTAAACAGCCCCAGCCTTATGTAATGGCATGGGTCTTGTGCAAGAACTGTCATCCAGATGGCAGCAGGATTGATGTCTGCGGAGATCAGCATGGTGCCAGCCTGGGGTGCAGATGCGCGTGGGAGTGCACCAACCCCAGGCTTGCTCTTCCCAGACCCTGAGCTGGCGTGGATGGGCTCTCCGGCCACCTCTGAGCCCTGGGATGCTTCACAGGGATGGTCTAGTCCACGTGGCTTTGGGAATAGTGGGCATCACCAGGCACTTCTTGGTGGCTAAGAGATTTTTGGGCTGCTTAATTGGAAAAGAGTTGCCAGTTGTGACTAGAAGACTTCCCGCTACCATTGGGGTGGTGTGGATGTAACTTGCAAAACAGGGAAGGGACCTATTTCACTGCRCTGACTTGATTCTTTGGCTGTTACTTTATTTCCTTGCTGTTGTTATTCTGATCCAGTGAAATTAAAAAGGCATGAGTAGCCTATTTGGATCTGAATGTGTGAGTTCCTGCCCTGCAGAGCTTTCAGTAGAGATTAGATTTTACATGCCATTGTGTGGGGGAGATGTGCCATCAGGCAAAGGAGGAACAAATGCAGGCGGGGCGAGACCAGAGAGACAGAAGCCGGTATGCTTGCATGAAGCTGCCTGCTGCTCATCGGGGTGGTATCTCCATCTCACTGATGTTTGGACAGGTATCTCAGAAAACATTCACCGTCTTTGGTTTCTGCGGGATGTTTAGCGCCTGGAACGTGTGAGACAAGGCAGCCACTTCTTCCTCATGTTAGCCTTTTAAACTTTGTCCTAAGAAGAAAACAAAACCTGTCCATAAAAACCTATCCCAAGCCTCATGTTCCTGAGCGTGCAAGCAGACTAGCTAGGGGACCCTGGCCCTTACAAATAATCCTCCAAGTCGCTGGCAGGGTAGATATGCACTCAGTCTGCTGGTATCCGAATAAATGTTGAGGGATTCCAAGGATTTACATGCTCACGTGACACACAACACAGACATCAGGAGCAGACAAGCCTGGCACATTGCTCATGCTACCAACCTTTCACCTATTTCAACTACTTCACTCTAGCACTCTAACTGTGTTTCTATTCAGTCAGGCTGTTTCCTGCTTGACAAAAAAAGGTGTTTGTTTGTTTTTTTAAGTGATCACAAGGCATGCATACATCAGAAAAAAAGAAAGGATCTATCTTCTTACATCTCTATTATTTCTATTGTTCAGATATGCCTCGGGTACTTTCCCAGACATGTTGCCTTCTGTTTTTAACATTGCCATCTGGGAATCAGATACTGTACATCTTTTGTGGTGCTGTTCAGCGGGGAGGGAATTTGTTATTGCTCCTCGCGCATAGTTCCGGCTTGATGCACACGGATAGCTCAGAGAAGAGGGATGCCAGTGGCTTTGCGGCCGCTGCCCTCCAGCTCGGGGACAAGCTAAGGCTGTGCGTGCGCAGCAGGTCTCGGGAGACAAGCTGAGAAAGTTCTCACGACACCTGCAAGCCAGGTGATGTCCACGGGGTCCAAACTCCTTCACTGTTGGGAAGCTATTCGGTTGGTTAATTTTGCACTGAACCCTCTTTGCAATATCTGGCACACTCGGCAATGCCTTTAAGAAGCACTTGCTTTGTGGAAGTCCAAGGAAAGAAGAGGTGATCTCCACGCAGCAGCCACAGACCAAATCGGCCTAAACTTCAGGGCAGTTGGAGCTCGGTGCAGGAACAGATGCAGAACTGAGCTCTGTGGGTTGGACCCATCTCTTGAAGTTGATTCTGATCATTTCCTGATTCAGAGCCTTGTGCTTTGACCACAAACTCACCATATCCCATTCTCTTTGGCATACATCTCTGTCTGGTCCCTTAACTAAACACTGCTCAGTAAATGCTTACAAATTCAAGAAGAGAGGCTGCTAGTTGAAAGTCTCACATTATCAGGGCAGCTGGAAAGGAAAATCAACAGCAACGAGAACCAAATCAGAGCCAGGAGGAAATCCTGGGTGTTTTAATGTTGGCAGATAGCTGCTTAAGAAACATTTCTCCAGCCTTCATTACACCCATTCCTGAACACAAAAACTAGCTAACTAAATGGTGCAACAAGTTGTAGGTTCAGGTGGGTTACTCCAAAGTGGACTGCTCCTGACACGGGTAATTATTGCTTTTCATGCTCCAGCCTAGAAAGCAAAAGAGCCGCCACCCCGATACAGTTATATAGCTGTAGGTAAGAGGAGTGGAGCGATACATGGGTGTCATGGCGGGGAGGATCTTGTGGGATACTGAGAAGCGAACAAACTGTGACAGAGTGTGCATGTGTGTGGTTTCTTCTTTAAAAATAAGCTCGGCAGACTCTTTTTTTTTTTTTYTTTAAGACACAGTGGCTAAAAATGGCCTTTCAAAAATAAATCAAGCCTGAGGCTGGGTCTGAAAGCACTTAACGAGGGGTAAAAGTGGTTAAAAAAAGGAAAAAGAAAAATTCCCATGCTATTCCTAGCACAGACTCCCCCACCTCTGCATGTAAACAGTAGCTGCATCACGCTAGAAGATTTCAACCAGTTTCAGAGCAATACCTGGCCCACTTAGGACAGATGGGAGAGCAGAGACTCTACCCTGAGACCTTCCCAAGAGGATCTTGTCTCCTGAAGGCACTGGGCACCCTATCCTAGACATCTCCCAGCATGGCACAGCATCTTCAAAATCACAAGGGCGTGACAAGGTTTTAAAGCAAAACTGCACTACACAATAGGATGAAACCAGTTGCGGACAACATGATGGAAAAGCTGTTGGGAACTGAACTGAGTGGAGTTAAAAGCTGCGACTATTATTTGTGGCAGTCGGTTCAGCCTTTTTAAATGAAAACCAGGCCTTTCAGACAAATCTAATTATCTTCTTTGGAGAGGTTAAAAGTTTGGTTGGGAAAAGCGACTCTGTGGATGGGATAGATTTTGGCGAGGTGGTTGACTTAGCACATTCTCTTAACAAATAAGAATATATGATATCAATAGCACGCACTGTATGTGGCTTAGGGAGCAGTGAGATTAAAGCTCTTCCAAATGAGCAGTCCCTGGGGAGTCACTCAGGGCACATCCCCAGAGCAGAGCCGGGGGGACTGACAGGACATCCAATAATTTTCAATGCTTTTATCAACCATCTGGAAGGTGATGCACAATGACTGCTGCCAAAACCTGCAGATGACACCAGGCAGGCGGAGCGGTGGCTGATGAAGAGGTGTGGGCAGCGGTGTGGAGAGATCCGGGTCACTGGGCTCATGCAGACAGAGCATGTGTGCTCAGGCAGCCAGAGCCCTGTGCCCAGGAGCCAGGGATGCAGCCGACCGGTGCAGAGGGAGAACCCCTTATCCTGGAAAGCAGAGCAGGGAGTCTGGAAAGAGTGCTGAGGTCAGAACGGACAAGCAGCCCAACCTGAGTTTCCAGTGTGATATTGCAGCTAAAGGGCCTCATAGGAGCTCTGGGTGGATGAAGAGAGGAGCTGCAGACTGAAATATGGACCAGTTCTGGTTCCACAGATGGTCTTAACCAGACAAATATTTTCCCCTTTGTTGGTCTCTGCATTTTAAGAAAAAAGTTGAGACACCTGAAAAATTTAACCTGCTAAATTCACCCAGAAATTGAGAGATGATGTCATTATAATGTGTAAGCACCTTTAGGAAGAAATGGTGGTAGGAAAAAATTCTTTAACCCGAGGAAAGGCCCACAACAAGCACACTACAGCCCAGTAATTTCAAGTAAGAAAGTAGCATGCATTTTATCAGTGAAGATGCTTAGTCTTTGGGATGAATTCCAGGGGCAGGATTGGTTCCACATTTCCTGATGCCGTCAAATCCAACCTGGCTGCCCTCCTAGGAGGCCTGATTGAGATCAAGTTGTGCTTTGCCAAACATGAGTTAAACACAGAGGTGAGGGAGTGATAGTCGGGGTTCCCTGAAGTGCTGGGGCTCAGCAGGGAGTCTCCAGCCCTCCCTTGCAGCCATGAATTCTGGGACTGAGAACTACAAAGCTGAGGAAGAAAAATATAATTTAAAAGGTCTGTTGCCTCTTGGAAGGTACGAGAGGGTGAGAAAGCAAATGAAAAACCCTGGGAGTTCTTGGTAACCACTCCCAAACTGATAAACATCCAAAAAAAGCCCTATACTTTCTCTTTTTTGCCTTTTCAATACTGTAAGTGAAATGATTATTTTATAAAGGTTTGTTGGTAGTGATCTTTTTAGCACACTGGCAAGTTGCTCCTGTTTTGGTTTTGTTTGTTTTTTGTGAACAACTTCAGTTGGGTTTTCCACTCTTTGTTTCTAAGTGTGTGTTTAGGACTTGCTGAGAACAAGTTAAACACAACAAATGAGTTTTGGACAGAGCTTTGAAAGAGATTAATTCTGTGGTCATTCATTCTCCTCTCTTGGGAAGCAAGTCCCATATGCAGGCACGGCTTCTGAGAAAGTTTTGTCTCCATGCTAATTGGCATCCTTGCTTGGTAATGTTTGCAAGGCATTAAGCTGAGGACCAAGGGCCCAATCCAGGAAGATAACAACAGGTATTTTACCCTTAACATTGCCTGGGGATCAGTTCACGTATTGATGTACCAGTAGAGATGGAGTTGGAGGATACTGGGCAAAAGAAACCTCACCAAAATCCCACAGGAACTCAGTGGCAAACCTGGGACTAGCATCTAAAACACACAGTCTGTGGCTATAGCAAGCCAAGAACGAATAGGGCAGGTAGTAAATCTAGAAGAGCCAGTAAGAAGGTTACAAGCTTTGGAATTAAAGAAGAACAGCTGAAGAATGAACCAGAAATATAGCTGCTGAAGGAAATAACTCATACAACGTTGATCGTCTCATCCCCATATGCTCGTAATAATTTTGACAAGCATTTCATTTTATCTATTATTATTAAGAAAATTATTCCTTTAAGGGCAAAATCTAACTACATTTTTCAGGTCAGCTTGATTCTGGGAATCATCCTCACTTGCCTGTGGTTTTTTGCTATCAGGCCAAACTTAATCCCTGGTGTATTCCTCTTGACTCGGTGGAGTTATGTTGAAGATCAGCTTGGCCTTAGGGCCTTTAGTTATACTGCCAATGGATTTCTTTAAAGGGATATTTCCCTACTTTGAATGCAGTGATTCTGGGCAGTGATTTTCATTTTGCAATCTGGAAGCACTCCTGCATATCTTAAGGAAGTTTTAGTTATTCTGGTACTGAAGAAACGTTCTCTGGCAATAGATGACATGTCTAATTTTCATCCGGCTGAAGGCAGGTGTGTCTGCGTGTGCTTCGGCTGGTCTGTGGATGGCAGTCTAGAGAGCCATCCGCCAGGTGCCTTCCATCCCCAGAAAGGTCTGGTGACAAGTCACAGGAAGGGACATGAAATACATAACAGCCCCACAAAAGCAGAGTGAATGCAGTTCACAGTGTTTCTGATTGACAGAGCAACATCTTATCTTCCTCCAAAACCTCTGCACCCAACCCTCCAGGTGCATGTGTGTGTGTTGGGAGGGAAGCCAGCAGTCTGATTTTGTCAGAAAGCTAATTAGAGGGATTATTTAGATTCCACTACCATGGGGAGCAGCTCCTGGTAAGAGTCCTTTGCTTGGAGAAAGACGAAGGGAAGACCCAAAATACAAAGGATGGGCCTTTCTGCATCCTCCACCCTGGACCTCAGCGGCTGCAAGATGCCACTCGCCGAAGGCAAGTGAGTTCACATCCAGTGCCCCCACACAGACTGCTGCTCCCACGGGGCCACTAAACCCTGCAGGAGAGGTGAGCACAAGGGAGGTGTCACCACAGAGCTTTCTCTGCACTGGTGCTTTTCATCTCATGAGGTCCCAGGGCAAAAGAAAGCGCTACAAATTGATGGGCGTGGGACGGTGTCGGGACGGTGTCAGGACAGTATCATACCTGCTGAGGTGGTTTAGTAGAACTCCCCCCTGCCCTGAATGTCCAGAGTGTTGCCTGTTTCAGCTTGCTTTGGCAGCCAGGTTACTCCCTGAGTGCTCCAAATCACAGCAAAAATAATCATGAAAGCAAATGCAAACCTCTTGGTCTTGCTTCATGCAAGATGTGAAACCTACTAATGAACCTGACTGTAACCAGCCTCCAGTTGCTTGCTTATAACTGAATAACTGAACAACACATGAGGTTGATACTGCAGTTCTCAAGAGAGATTTGTCCCCAGGACAAAAGAGACCTGAAAGAGACCTGAGAGCGCCCAGGGCTAGGTTCAAACGGGCTGGGAAATGTTATGCAAAACAGCAGCATAGAGTGTAGGGTATGTGATGTACTTGTGAGCTTCTAAACTGAAAAATCTTCCTGTAGGGATTGATGATGGGCATGTCGCTGAAAAGCAATGTCTACCTTGCTTTGGTGAGGACCTGTGCTCTTATTATGACCACGTCTGGTCAGAAGAGAGAGACGACATGTAAATCTTGATGGCTTGATACAATCGGATAAGCCAGAGTCTGAGCTCTAGGGTTGCTGTAGGGTGTTCCAGCATATGAATGTGCAGGAGAGGAGAGCATGGTTTGAGGGAGCAGGGCTCAGGGGTGAGCTGCTTCTGTCCTTCTGCAGCCACTGTTGGCTTTGCACAACTATCGCAGTGATCCAGCAGCCTGTGAAGCATAAAACTACTTGAATACAATTTGGATCCACGCAGCGTCACATAACTGATTTCATTACCGTGAGAGAAGAGGGCTGATGTGATTTCTGTATAATACAGCCGATGCGCAGACCTGGTTGCCAATCCAATCATCAGCTCTGGAGATCTCAGCTCTCCCCCATCCTGCCATCTCCATGTGCCCTCCTTGAAGACCACCTGCCAAAAACCTTGGCATTAGCAAACTAAAGACAAGTGACACAGTTGCCAACCTCCACTCGTTGCTCCATCTCCATCTCAAGGAGACCAACTCTGAAGGTGGTTCTGGTAAGGAACAGTGGGAAAACCTTAACGGGTTGGGGTCTGCGTCATCTAAAGCAGCAACTGGCTGACTTGGAGAGCAGAAACCATTTGCTGTGGTGTCTGGAGACCTCTGAACAGCTGCAAAATCCCCGTACTGAGATCTTGGTAAGGTCGCAGTTGCGATGGGCTGGGCACATTGCCAGGGTGGAAGATTCCAGGATCTGCAGCCTCCTGGGAACACCTAGCAGCCAACATGAGCTTTGTAAAGACACCTGAAAATCCTTGCTTAAAGCTTRTCAGCTTAACGTTAATAACTGGGAGGGAAAGGGTTTGGAGCCACTGCGGTGCAGCCTGCGAGGTGAAGCACAAAGCCAAAATGGAGGAGAGAAGTGAGTGAACTCAGAGAAAAACAGCCGTGCCATTTAAAAAGCACGACTAGAAACGTGCTCTCTCCCCACAGACTGGCCTGTTTTTACAGGATCATACACACACACAGAGCAAAAGTAAAAATAGCTAAAGGAACGGTCATTGCAAATTGCAACAAATAACAATTCAATAATATGATTTTAATGAAGAAATCCACGGCACCCAACAAATTCAAGATTTGACACAACAGCAGTGTCCAATAGCCATAAATAAAGCAATTTGCTAATGACTGCACATTCCATCTCATTTTCCTTGATGTTTTCCGTGGTGTCATTCCTCTGAATCACAGCTTTTCTTTTAATCTCATCTTAATCTACACCACTATTAGGTGCTGCGCTTCTTCCTTGACAGCACCATATTTGAATGGCCACTAAGTAGGGCCTGCTCCAAAGCTGGTGAAGGTGAGGCTGTAACGCATGCTTGTCTCCTGCAGGCTGAGCCCGGAGAAGGCTGCAGAGCACGCCTTGACTGCACGCAGTCACTCACACATAATCAGCCGTGGGTAATTTGGAGCCAGAACCACCCTCGTGACCCCTAACAGATTCTGCACTTGGGATTCAGTTGGCTCCACAGGTCTGACATGTCATGACAGAGACATTTCTTCTTCACGCAGCTCATTTTGACCTGAGCTAATGAGAGATTAACCAACTGACGGCAGCAAATCGGCTGCTGCTGGTCTAGGGAGGGCATCTCAGGTTCTCTCCTTAACGAGCTTCACATTTGTCTTTTCTTAACTGAAGGAGAGTTCGTCATCACAAACATCTTGCCAGTGATACGGTCCTTATCTGACAGATGGAGCCCAAGGAGAACTGTTTGCAATGACCTAATGTTGTTTGCTGCTTACCTGGCAAGACACCAGTGAGTTGCTTGTCCCCTGCACCGAGAAGTCACTAAGCAGATGCTCATGTCTCCCAAACAAAAAATCTTCACTTTTTTTTACATAAAGTCAGGGTTTCCAACAGATCAAAAGCACTTCGGAGCCACTTTGTCTCTTCTGCTGCACGCTGGGTTTGTGCGGGGTCCCTGTTTCTGCAGGGGTTGTCCCCACTGCGCTGCTGTTGCAGCCTAGAAGAAGGCTGGGACTCCCATGGCCTTTAGCGTGGCCCTGTCACACTAAAGCATTGGGAGATGATTAACCCTTTTGTCACCACTAAACCACAACGGGAACATYTTCTTCTTTTTCTCAGTCATTAAGTTTTTGCATACTGGAATTATATGCGTTAAACAAGGAAGTTTTCCAGTGGGGTGCACATCCTTGAGTCTTTCAGTAGAATGAGCTTTTTGAGTGTCCGTAATCACAGAGTATATGACAAACCACAAAAGAAGCCTCCTTAATTTTAACTTCTTTTGGCCTAAGTTGGGCAGGACCTGAAGTCAGGGTTTGAGACAAGCTCAGAACTACTTTGCCATTACCATAAAATCCCATTCTGGGGGAGTTTTGCCATTTGGTGTTGCTGCATCTGCTTAATTTCTCTTCAGGTTTCCACCTCAAACTTCTTCCTATTAAGTTCTGTTTTCTTATGCAACTTTATAGGCTGTGGTAGGTGGAGATAAGGAGGCCAAGTCCTGAAATGTGATCTGTCTGCTTTTGTTTTGCAACCTTAGTGACAGCAAATATTAATGTGCATGCGTTCACTGCCCAACTTGTCTGACCACTCTGCATGGCCATTTTGGTGACAAGCAAAAACCTTCCATGCACTGACTGATTCCCCAAACACCTCAGAAATACGGTTAATGCTGTTGTGAGCCCCCAGACATGCTTTCCTCTTTGCACCCCTCCTGCTTTTTTACACATCAAGGATGTTCCAGGTCCAGCATTTCTCTTGTGCCAGGCCCTTCCTGGACTGTGGCTCTGTTACACAACTGTGCCCTGCGGATTGAGGCAAGGATTAAAGGTGTCCAAATTATTAGGAAATCAGAGCAGTGAAAGGTCAGGGATCTTTTTATTTTCTTTTGGCTTTGGTAGGTGGTTGCTGAAAAATCACAAACACACTTTGAAAACAAGGGGTAGCGAGGTGCAGCTTTCCAGAGCACTTGTTGGCATTCATGTCTATGCGTGAACTATTTACAGGTATGGCAAAGCGTTACTAATCTCTGAGCTATTTAGAAAGGAAGTACCTCTAGGATCTCCTCATTTGTCTCCCCTGTTTCTTAAACACCACTGAGTCATGCTGAATCTCCTCCTCTCCTGAAAAATTGCTTCACAGAGCTCCCTGAAGAAAGAAAAATGTCCCTGGACAGTGAAACAAACAATCCCAAAGTGGGTTGGTCTCCTCCTGCAAGCTCATGACCTAGTAACTGGGTAAAAATTCTTGGTGACCCTGGAAAGGAGAGGTCAGTCTAGAGGCTGCCTGAGGATTCAGATGCTCTCAAGGCCCAGGGGAGGAACTCTCTTATCAGGGTCTGGAGTCCAGCTGCAACCAATCTGGACTTGACCCTTCTCAAAGTTCGTGCATGTTTGCATGGAAGTTTCTGATTCAGACAAATCTCTGCTTTCAGACAGCCCCCTGGAAGACGGGGCTGCCAGTTGGCTTTGCAAGGCCTTGCT
Source organism: Phoebastria nigripes (assembly GCA_035582835.1). Classification (NCBI taxonomy): domain Eukaryota; kingdom Metazoa; phylum Chordata; class Aves; order Procellariiformes; family Diomedeidae; genus Phoebastria; species Phoebastria nigripes. The sequence continues at coordinate 587,110 of JAYKAV010000067.1, read as the reverse complement.
GGATGTCCAGTTATGTCTGAACTTTCCCTGTTTCCTTCCCCTCCGCTCCAGTATGCCTGTCTGCATCTGGCTTCCTGTTCAAACTTAGCCCCAGATGTATTACGTTGCAGCTTGGTTACTGGGATGCTGTTGCAAATGGTAAGAAATTATGAACAGGATTCCCAAAGGAAGCCACGCTGAAGAAAGAGCTGAGAGAGAGGGAAGCCTCGCCATTTAATTTTTTCTGAGCTCATACTTCTTGCGTTGCTAGAGTTTCAGAGAAAAAAGAAGTGTGTACAAAGGCTGCCTTGAACGACAGGAGGATGCTGGCTTAGGCAGTGAAGGGTGAAAAGAAGAAGTAGGCACTGTGGGAGAACTGGTAAAGATGAGGTGGGTGAAGGAGGTGCTCCAGCGCCTGGTTTGTGTGTACGAAGAGCAGCAAGCAGCGAGGACTAGACAGCCATCAAAACAGATGGGTTAGGCAGCGCTCAAAGAACAAACGTGAAATGGAAGATGACATTTGTGAAGAAAAGAAAAAAGGATTTTCTCACAGTAGGATAATTCTGAAGTGCAAACATCAAGGGATGGTGTGCCTGCTTCCAAACATAACCTGACAAGTAGCAAAGCAGCTGGAAAACCAGAGCTCCTGAGCTCTGATCCTAGTGTGGCACTAACTCCTCAACCAGAGCGCCTACTAATTGCACGTGCCGCAGGCAGCTTTCAAAAGCTAATACAAAAACATGGAGTAGGGTCCTCAGAACCATGGAGAAGCAAGTCAGGCTTGACTCAAGGGGATCTGAGAGCATTCGGTGCTTAATATCTCTGGCCAGCTTTTGACCATCTGAGAAATGGAGCATGTCTCATCTGCCACACACGATCCTGGGAGGTTAATAATGGTATTTCATGTCTGAGGTCCTCCGACAGAAAGCTGCCACGTAACACAACGCATTAGTCTACCCTAAAGCCAAAGTCTCCTCCACCCAAATAAATATGTATTTGTGTTGCCTGCCTGCTATTTTTAATCTACCAGCAATTCTTACCAGAAAAATAACAATAAATAAAAATCTCTGGCCATACAAGTGTGCCAAGAGCTTGGCTAATCAGCAGGATTCTAGTATGTCGCTACAGATTTTGGCAGCCTTGTGTCAAGAAAATGATGCAACCCCATTCCTGGGAACCAGTGTGATGGAAAGCGCTTCCAGCTGATTGGGATTGTTTATTCTAGGTGAAAGTTTGCAACATTTCCATTTGGTTTCACCACCGTGAGCTTTGCCAGGCCTTTTTCCCAGGCAATGAATGCTTTCTCATTTCTCTGCTTGATCTCCTATTTACAGGCTTAGTTGCTACATTACTTTTGTTACTCTGGAAGGCATATACTTGGTTAAGAATGGATGGATTTCATCTTGCAGGAGGCACAACACTTTCATCTCTTGCTGACTTCAGTCAGATTGCAGGACCGAACACCCGTTGGCATGAGCAAAGTATCTATAGACTTGAAGAAGGGTAGATTATGTCAGAAGAATGGCCAGAGCCTGGGCAGGAATGCATTAATCATTATTATTTCATTTCTATGCAAGCATTTAACCTGTTAGTGCATTCACGGAACAAGGAAATGCACAGAAAATGCTCCTTGCATGGCTCTAGAGTGCAGAGCAGCCTGACATATGGTGTTAGGCAGTACCTGCAGCCTTGCAGAGCTTTGGCCTGAAGAGATGAGGCCAGGCCAACCTTGTTAAGAAAAGACGAGCCGACTATATACAGGGATTCCTCCCTCAGCTTGAGCCAGGCCTGCATAGGGGCTGAAAGTGTACTTCCAGGAACATATTGCTCTGTTTTCAGCCTAAAACAACTATTTCCTCATTCTCTTTGTTCCTCTCTGTCATTTCTTCTTTCTGCAGCAATATAACGAAGTTCCACTTTGAAATGAATCACTGTTCTAATGCTCATTTAATTAAGGAACTGACCATTCTGGTAAGACTCACGCTGACTAATTGCAGGTGCTGGTTAAATTTCCCCAATAAAACTTCTACAAAATCAAAGCCATTCCTAGCTGCCATTCAAATTCTGGGTATCTGAGGAGCTTAGAAGATCTAGTTAGGGTGGCTTTCTAAAGGGAAATCTCTCACAAAAATGTCCTAGTCCATTGCAGCCTGGCTGAGAATTTGACCTTTTCTTTCCAAAAGCAGTAGGGTTATTGGCTGGCCAGGTCAGCTAATACCAGATCTTCTGACCAGTTTACAGGCTGAGCCATTGCTTAAAATATCAGTGTCTCTCAGAAGGAAGCGTCGCTGGCATTGCAGTGGACAATATATTCACATGGTCAAGTCAAGACATCCCCCCTCCGTTAAAGAATCATGGTTAGGATGTAGATGCTGAAGTTGAGCCACTTCAATGAGCCAACATGTAATCCCCAATAATGCAGGTGTCACTGAAAATTCAAAAATCATCTGATCCCTTTTACATTAATTATGACCCAGAAAGTTTTCCACTTTGCTTTTCCCCATTGTGCTCATAGGGAAAATAAAGGACCCAGAAATATCCCTTCTCCAGGACTACGCTTAGGTGGTTCGGGTTTTTTTTTTGACGAAAGATGGTATTGGGGTAAAGCACAAGTGTGAGCCTCCAGACAGTGTATGTGAAGCCCTAATTCGATGCCACATTTCCTGGGCAAGCTGCACAGCTGTGTGACAGTTGTGTTCCCCACCTGCACAACGGGAGCAGCAATCTCTTCGTATGATGCTATCGCTTGCCCCGCTTTGGAGAGAGGACTTTGGAGGAAACTCTGCCACTTACTAAAACTTTTCACATAGTGTGTCACAGGAAGGCTTCAGTCTCCAGGTTCTGCTGTTTAATAATAAACCTGCTGTTTATTTTGCAGAGCTCGTTTCCTAGACAGAGCACCAAGAAGATGTCATGAATACCTGTGTATTATACTCACCTTTCCCGCGGTAGCCTGGGTCCCAGGCACCTGGCGAAGGTAGCTCAGCACCATCAACCCCACTGAGACTGGGGAAATCTGCTGCAATGAGGCAGACGCAGATCCAGGCAATCCTGGCTTTCTAGCACCTGTGCCTTAACCACAAGACCAAATTAGTACTGAAGGGACCTGTATTTTACTGCCCCCTTCTTCTGCATTAATTAAAACACATCGCTGCACACTTAAGCAATTTAAATGTTTTGGAACGAGTCTCGGGACGGCCAAGGGCGTTCAAAGTGAAGGGAAGGCTGGCAGCTTGCCTTCGGCTTGCTGGCTTGCCTGTCTATCACCAGCACACGTCATGCATTACAAAGCTGCGAGATCTCTGCAGACCCAACGACAATGCTACAATTTAAGGAGAGAGCGCAAGGCTGAAGTCAGAAATCCCTGGTCTTCCTGAGGCTCCATCACACAGACTGGATGCCGATGTCTCTGCTGATCTTTTTTCAGTTTTCACTTCTTTTTTTTTTAACACCTCTCATCTATGAAAAGCTGGTGGGAACTGCTTCTGTAACTGATACTCCAGCACCACAGTGTCTGATGGAAAGCCCCACTAGACCTGGGTGTTGGGGTACACGCCTTCCTCTTGGGGATTTTTTTTGAGCTATCCAGGGCAAGAAAGAGGGAATTAATAACACCTCAAATAGAAGTCAGGACTCGCAAAGACTGTGTTTTACCCTCGAGGTCATACTGAAGTTCAGGGTACAAGTGAACCTTCCCCCAAAGGTCTGTTTGCCTTTCTGTCACCTATCAGTCGGCTGCAGGAGACTGCAGGAGAAGGGACCTCAGGTGACCTCCAGAGCAACTTGTGCACTGTGGACTCCAGGCAGCAGACAGCTGACTACAGTCTAGAATGGAAATGAAGGACTAATTTGCCCAGGGGCATTCCCTTTTGTATTTTAAAGTAATGCAAAGTGTCTTTTCACTTTCAGCTCTGGATTTGAGGCCTAAGATGAAGAGTCACCACCATTAGATCCACACCATCACAATTGTAACATCAAAACAAGTGCTGTATTAAAAATAAACACAGCAGGCATTCACTGACATGATTAAAATGTATACATATGGGTGAGGTCATTTTAATAAAGGCCTTCTGCACAGACATATGCATTTCTTACCGTGGCCCTAGGCTCAGAGCAGGAACACTATGCATCCACAACTACCTGCTCTTGTGCATTGCATCAGCCCAGGCTCTCTGGCTGTTCAGAACATCTACCACAAGTGTCCTTATCACATCCACGTGCATTGACCTCCCCTTAACCCTCATAAAGACTAGAAAAATCACAACCATGGCTTACCACATTAGCAGGACATCTCTGATCTCCATCAGGCCACCGTGTCAAGGTCCTCCATCTCCTCTATCAATCTTCTGAAGGCACGTTCCGATGCTGTTTGGAAATAACTCAGTGAAAATAATTCCTTTGTCCTATCTGAGTGCCTGGAAAAGGCTCCACCAGTTAAGGGAAAGTAAACTGGACTTTCCAGAATGACACGAAAAACTGCAAAGCCATTAATGTCCATGTACACACTAATGAAAATTTCTGTATGTCACTGGAAAAAAAAATCCAGGACTTCTTAAAAGTCCTGACCTTATGTGCCTTCCTAGGTCACCCTGCACCAAAGCTTCTGCACCTCCCACTATGATCTGCCAAGCCTCTACTACTCAGGTGAAACACCACCTTCTCCAGCAAGCCCCTATAGAAGGCATCAAAGCTGGCACATGAGTCCCACCAGTGGCTTTCCTACATTATGGGTACCTCCTCAGAAGTCCTGCCAGTTATGCCAGGCTGCAGCTCCCAGTGCTGCTGATAAGGTGTCCAGACGGTACTCCGGAGATAGACCTTCTCTGGGAAAGGATGTAGGAGCGATGTCCCTGACTGGCTTTGGTCTCTTGGTCATAGGCCTGTAGATATCCTGCCTGCAGAGTCCCTGCCTGACTCTGGAGCAGCCCTGGGCAGTCATACGTGTCACCTTGAGGATCCCAGTGCTCCCCAGTACTGCAGCGAGGGGTGCAACTGGGGTGTTTGTCCTCAGACTGAGGTGCCTGCTGCAACATCAACAAATTATTTTTGTACTACTCATCTTATTGATGGCTCTTATACCGATGCCCAGAGGAAGCTTCAGCCTGCTCCCTCTTCCCAGCAGGCAGAAACAACCACTAGTTGCCTCCAAAGAAAAGCTCATCTTCCTGGAGAGGGAAGAGGGAGGGTTACATTAAATATCACTCAGAGTCCAGTGGAGCTGTTTGTTGACTTTATTTTCTTCCTGATGCCTGAGAGCTCTTTGGAAACATCTCTGCTTGTGATGCTTCTGAATAGATGTCCAGCAACATGCAGGAAAATGAAGCTGCCAATGGCTTTTGCAAAGTCCTGGACCACAGGAGCAAGGAGGACAGTGTGAGGAGACAAGGGGACCTGTGTGTTGTCGCCTTGCAGAAGGCGTCACAGAAGACAGAAGTCCCAAAAGATGCCACAGGAGACCTACGTCTGCCCCGAACACTGAGCGAACATTTCCAAACGCGACACGTCATAATGAGGGTGATGCTCTGGGGCAAGAGGAGCGCAGCTGGGGAGCCAGGGAAGCCTGTGCCAGTGACAYGCAACATGGGGACCAAAACCTATGAACAGGCAGAAAGCACAGAGGCACCTGCCGCACACGGAGAGGCCGTGTGACAAAACCAGGGGTGCAACGTGGGTGCCTGGAAGTGGGGCATGCCACCTCCAGCTTTGCGGGCAGCACTGCTCTTCCCCCTCCCGACCACGGGAGATGGGTGACGACCGAAGGTCTGGGCCAGATCCTGGCCTGATTTCGGTCCTCTGACTCCCACCAATGGATCTTGGCCTAAAAAGTTTATCCAAATCCTATCTGTACTCTTTGATCCTCCAGACTCAGGCTCACCTTCTCTGCAGGATACACCTTCTTGGAGGATTTTCACTGGTTTCTGCATTGGGATGAGCCATAAATTACCCCAGGTACAGCCTGCTTTGCTGATGTGTATTTTCAACCTCAGTTCCATTTTAATATATGATAATATAGACGGTACTGTCCCCAGCCAGGATCCAGAAGGAGTGAGATGATTAAAAATAATTCATCTTACACTGAATTAAACAACTGAGAGCCTCAGGAACAAACAGGAATTTGAGTTCAGTACAAATCATAGGTGACAATCTGGGTCAGTTTTTATTGGGCCTGCACCTTTTTGCCAGCCCTAAATCTACCAGCCATCAGATAGGTTTAATAAGAAGGGACAACAAGGAGACAAAAAAGGTCAGTCTCTACTCAAGAAGGTGGTGGAAGGAGAAGGGGAGACGGGGCAGGAGAAAGCAGCATGTCCCAGCAAACATGCAGGAGGTGATGTTTCCCCAGGAGAGGAACAGACAGCAATGCACCAGGTTCTTTGGAAAGCAAACAGGCTGCACCTGGAGCCCATTCTGCTGTTTGCTGAGACTCGGCAGCCCAGACCACTTGCGGTTTCCTCTCTGAGTCTTGCCCCTGCCCACAGTGACATACAGAAAGTGAGGGAACGGAGATGAGACATGCCTGCCACTTTCTGACCAGCCAAGGCACCAGGGGCACAGGGCTGCTCTGCCCACCCTTCCACTAGGAAAGCGGCAGCAGATTCCCCTTCCAGCCACCTCTGCTGAGCCAGAAAACCCTCCATGCACACCATCCCCCCATGCCAGGAGGTCTGTGTGTTGCATTCCCCTACCTTGGATTAAACCACCTCACTTCCCCCTCCCGGAAATAACATGACTCATCTGTGCGTATGAAGACATGCATACTCACACACACGAACACATCGTACATGTTGAAAGCCTGCGGCAAAAATTTCACCTAGCTTTTGAGCTCCCTGGTTCACACGATTCTATGAGGTTTAGTGAAAAAGAAAAAGAAAAAAAAAAAAAAAAAATCAGAACAGTGCCAAAATAGTAAAGAATTAGCAAAAGTAAAAATCAAATCCTGTTACCATGTCTCCAGCTTGAAAGGAAACCTTTCTCCTCGTGTCTGCTCTTGCATTCATGTCCCACATAGTCTCAAACCAGCATGACTCTGTTCAGTGAGCAGGGAGCTAGCTGGCTTGCTCGAGGACTGGCCCATAGGTGACCACTTCAAATGCAGCTGTGCCACGTAAATCCCAACCACTGCTGTTAGCCTGGGAAATGGGTAGATGGTTTCTTTCCCTGTTTTCATAAACACCTCCTTTGACACGGTTCCTGGACAGTGGTGCTGATAATGGACACTGCACGCATGCCTGTGCCATCAGTTTGAGACTAAGTGGAGACAATCAGGTGACATTTGCCCAGACCATTCCTGAAGCTTTATAAACTCATCCTCTCCCATAACAGTACCTGGAAAGGTGCAACATCCCAACAAAAGGAGCTTCAAGGCCTTGTGAAGCTTTGTGGTTGTGTCTGCTGTTTCCTTGTCCCATTCTCCACCGGGTTGCATAAAATCCAGTGTTGAATGACTGCACCAGGGACATGGAGGCATGACCTGTACCAACCATGACTAAGCACATCTGGAGCCGTAGATCCCCATTTCCCATCACAGCTGAGGCCATGTGCAGTTCCCAGCTGCAAGCAGTGGAAGGCAACAGAGTGGGACCCTTGGCCACCAAAATGCACCAGCCAACACCACCGTTCTGTGGTGGGGAGTTCAGCCCTGCTGTCACCCCTGCACTCTGCCTTGGCGTGTGGAATCACACCGCTCCAGGCCTCCCTCAGCCAGCAGAGCCCAACATGATAATATGGTGGGTCCTGAAAAAGGGGAAACCTTTTAATTATCCTGCCAGCAGAACTGAGCTGGTGGATGGATCTTGCTGCCCAGGGTTTTTGCAGCAGGGAAGGGAAATCAACTATTCACCACGACGTTGTTGTGACCGGCCATGACAAACATCCTGAGGCGGCTGTGTCTGGTGCAAGAGTCATCAGATGGCATAACCTAGTAAGAGCAGCTGCTCCCTTTTGCTTGGGTCAAAGACCCTTTCTCCACAGCAGCTCCCACAGCCACCGTTCGTGCCCTGGCAGTGTGACATGATGCATTTCATCAGCTATTGGGAGGATGCTAAGCTCAGTGACATGAATTCCAGCCAAGCTACATTGCTTAATAAAGAGCACAGCGATCACAGATATCAGCTGCAGAGGATTAAGCTTGCCTTCCCCCTCCAGTGTATTTTACCCTATATCTCTTTTGCTACATTTTCTCTGCACCTCCAGCCTTTCTTCCTCAAGACTGCTCTCGCCGATTCTCTCAAGAGGAGCAGGGTAAGTGTGTGAATGGTAGAACTGCAAAGGAAGGAAGTGGTGTTGCTGATTCAATAGAGTGTGCTTTTCCTTCTGAGTCAGTACAGAAGAACTGTCTCACTGGGCTCAGAAGGTATTAGAACAAGAAGTCTGCCCCGGGTGTGTGTGGGCTTGTGTTTTAATCTCTCTGACCCAGAACATGGAAAGGTTGCATAGAAGGGATTTTAATTATCTTGAAAGTTACTAATGTCCAATTAAAACTGTAGAGTCAACACAGCAGGTCACCCATCCACTGCATCACTCTATGGGCCCATTGTTGTGATATAGGGATATATGTAACAATCACAGAGCATGGACCTGCTTGTAGAAAGCAGAATGTGTCAAGAAGCAGTATTGCTAAAGGCCAGGTACACGACATTGTCGGATCACACAAGTTCTGGCCTGGAACTCCAGCCTGGAGTCCATGAAGAAGCATACAGCAGATAGCAGGTCAGAAGCAGCTGGGAGGCTGGGGAGAAAATGTGAAGGGCAAGGATATAAAGTTATCAAGCTAAATTTCCAAAATTTTCTGCAGCAGATCAGAGGTAGGAAGCCTGCAAGAAAATCTGAGGTTTGCTGGACTACTCAAGAAAAATACTGAAGAAAAGGAAATCACACAGCAGCTAAATTATGACTTTAATTCAGACTTCACCCCTCAGGCTATCAGGGTGATATCTAGTTCCAACAGGAAGAGATGATTTGCTGGTACACTGAAAACTAAAAGAAGAAATGTTGGAAACATTTCTTCCAACTCAGGAGGAAAAGTCACAGCAGTCATACTGCCCATGCAGAGGATTCAGTGGGAGCTTTAGAGCGAAGGAGCCAAGATGCTTTAAAGATTTGCAGGGATGCATTCAAATCAGTTCCTGTATCATGGGCTGGAAGGTGGCAAATGCTTTGATTCATATTTTTGTTTACAATATTATTAAAAACATGAACCAGCCTCCAATTTCAAAGTTTCATGAGCATTTCTAGAGAACACAGGCCCATGCTGGAGGAAATCCGGGTAGTGTCGTCTTTCATGCTACTTTCTATTGAGCTCATTTCATCTCAAAGATTTGGGTGAGCCTGAACCCTAAATTGAAAGCAAAACTCAAGCAGGCATAAAGGTAAGGCAATGGAAAGTGATTGCCCAAGCCACTGTGAACTGAAACTGCCATGTTTTGCACGGTGCAGGTGTCAGAAACCCATTGAGTTTACATTGCAGCACCCTGAAGCAGCACAGGAGTCTGGCTTCCAGCTCTGAAGCACTTGTGAGCAGAACAGGCTTCTCCATAAACGGCTGAAAGATGCCCGTGCACCACAAATGATGATCAGGATACCTGGATCCCAGCTGCTGGATGCCCACCAGGGATGTCAGTGCCCCATATGTGCAACTATGTGGGGTGTCTAATTCTCTCCTGGGCTCTCACACCAGCCTGCTCATCATGTTATTTCTGTGCTTTTCACTTGGGCAACAAATATCTGTCACGTAWGGCTTTGTCTTCATTACTCCTGGGCTGTGGGCAAGAAATAACAGGGATTTGCTTGGGACAGTCTTAGGCTCAGTGTCCAGTTCTTGATTTCAGGGTAAGGATCACGGGCTGAGGGATCCCACAGCTGTGGATCGGTTGCCTGGCAGAGCTCTGTCTCTGTCAGGTACAGCTCGAACTTTTATTGTAGAGAGCTCTTTGGTGCTAGGGAAGAGAAATTACCAATCCGAGTTTCATGCTGTTTTAAAATAGTCTAGGCCAAGGTTGTCTCAAAGAAAGAGTGTCTCAAGGATACAGCTCCAGGCTTCAAACCTGATTCAATAGCTTGCTGTCTTTCCGTAAAGTGCTTTTGGTGCTCTGCAGGAACAACGTGGTGTATGAAATTAAGTATAACTCTTTGGCAAATATATATTAAGCTGTAGCTGAAATACACTGTTCCCAAGGCTTTCTTAAAATGAAGTAAAATGGTCCTAGATTTGAAACTCATTATATTTATACTGTTACCTTCCCATTCTTTATTCCCCACCGAACTCTCCTCGCTCGTTCTGCTCTTAAATCACATTTTGAAACACCAGCATATGTATATGCACAGAGACACATACACACACACACACACACACAGAGCCCTCAGGATGGCTGTTATATTGCAGCACTCCGTATGGTTTCATGATATGAATGTGTTGCTCTATGTGATGCTGCAGGAGCCTTGCAGGTCTGGGATGCAGCCTGGCCAAGAAGTCATAACGAAAAAGGGGAAATCGCAAAAAGAGAAAGCTGACCACAGCTGCTCCTCCGCGCTTCTGACAGCCAGCGGCTGGGCAGGTCTCCGCACCCCAGCCCGCAGCATTGCAGCTGCAGCTGACCGAAACCTTGTCTTTGCAGGGAGGCCAGTGGTCTCCCCAGTGAGGTGTATTTCAGCACAAAATCTGCTGGCAATCCTTTCACTGGTTAAAAAACCCAATGCACAGAAACCAGGCCCTTCCCCACCACACACCTGCCCTGTTGCAAACCCAGACAGCCAGATCCGCTCTCCTTTGTGAGAGCTGGAAAGTGCCTTTCGAAAAGCGAAACCTGCTAGGCCAAGCACCTTGACCAGGCTGAGCAAAAGGAAAATGAGACCTTTCGTCTGCACTGCTATTCTGAGCCCAGGGAAAGGCACCCGTAGTGTATGTCTGTTTTCTTCCCCATCCCTTAACTTTATCTTTTCAAAATGCTTAAATAAAAACTCCTTCACTCTGGAAGGGATGGCACAGAGACAAGCTTAGGCACAGCTCACAGCTGCAGGACATGGGGTAGCTAGACAGAAGCTTATTTGGTTGTGCTGTTATCAAATATGAGTGCAGCACAAGCATCCCCCAGACAATAGGCGTTTGCTGGGTGCTGGCTGAATAAATTCCCATGTGCAAGGGAATGACCAGCCCCACTGATTACAGAGCTCTTTTTCCTTCAGAGAGCAGAAAGGATGAAACGCAGGGGCTGCGTGAGGCTTTACGGTGACCACAGCAACTGGAAGGAGGGAAGAGGAAGGAAGGAACAAGAGGCGGCTCTGCAGCCTGCCCGCCCACACAGTACGGAACCGGACGGCAAATACGTCTTTCACCCGCACAAATAGAATTGACATCCGAAAATCCAGTGCAGGAGGTCAGGCAGACRGGCAGATGCAGCACTTCTTGGCGGGCGGAGGTCCGAGAGTGAGCCCAGGGCTGGAGGAGGACGAGCGTGGCGGGGAGCGGGGGAACTGTCCAGCAGGAGACAGCAGAGAAATTGTCCAAGGATGGGGATGGAGGAAGATAAACTGTTCTGGCAGTCAGAGAGGCACCCTGCTTCCAGCAACTTAAAGTAAAAGCATTGCAGAGCCTCAAAAGGCCCCCCAGCAGCCATTCCCGTCAGTGTCCCAAGTTTGGCAGGTCTCTGGAATGTGTTTCTCCCCCACATTCAAGAGAGTTTGGCTTGTTTAGTCTAGCAAAACTAAGGAGGAGAGGGCATAGCTTTGTTGTCTGTAAATACACCAGAGGCATGAATGCCGGGGTGGGAGAAGAGCTATCCAAGCAAAAAGATCCTGCTGGCATGAGAACAAATGGGGGATCAGTTGCTGTATGAAAACATTTGGGATAAAAATTAGGAGGAGGCTTGTAATTGGCATGGAGTTCAGCAAGAGCTGCCAGCAAGGAACAAGGGCTCCAAGGGACAGCACTGGTTTGAGGACGAAGCTTGAGTCATTTTTAGAGGGGACTATAAAATGTTGGATGAGCAGGGGACTGGGAAGTCCTTTATAGCTGGAATAAAAGCAGAGGAAATGGCAGGAAAAATGGAAAAGCAAGAACTGGAACTCATCTCTGTGGAAGAAGCTCACAGAGAGCAGAGGAGAAAGCGTTTCCAGACGGGGAACGGATAAGCCTCACAGGAGAGGGAAAAATGGGCCAAGAGCTTTTGGAAGCATAGGTGAAACATCTCTCACCTTGTCAACAATGTCTGGGGAATTGTCTGTCTGGTGAGGTGGCCTGTCTTTATCTATGTACCGGCTGCCTGGAAGGCAGTGCTGGCTTGTAGGCAGAAAAAAAATAAAAATCACAGCATCCAAATAATTTCTGTCTTCCCATTACTGCTGTTTGAAAGATCTAAGAGATGGCCCAAGAGGTGTTCCTCCTAGATGTGTCCAGAGGATTTCCATCACTCTAAGACACAGCAGGAATATTAGGGAAAATCACAGTCTGCAAAATATTTTCTGACAGCTTTCAACTGAGACTTCCCTCTCTGTGCCCATCTAGTTACAAACATAAAAACCTCTGCAGAGAAGAAACCAACGGGTCAGGGAGATACCTGTGCATGTGGGAGCAGGGAGCCTTTCCAGCAGGGTGACAGACAGATGTGGAACCCCTCCGTACCCAGCCTTATCATCACGTCTGAGCTGTAGCCTTGAAATAGGAAATAAAATCTTCTGCTTCACGAAACACATCGCGTCCAGGAGAGGGGTCCCAGATGGCAACATCTCTCCTTTAGCCCAATGGCACCATCTCCTCTAAGTCTAAGAGAAACTCCTCTGGTGGAGAGATTTTTGAAGGGAAACCACAGCATTTTGGAAACCGCATCCTGCCTAGGAAGGACAACAGTTCCAATGTGCTGTCCCAGATCAAGTCCCCCACCTGGTAGGTGTAAGACACATTGACATATTTTTCCATGCTTGCATTCTGTAAAACACAGATCTAGGGCCAGGATACACTGGTGATGGGAGACTGTGCAGCCAACCTACCTCGCTCTTATTTCTGGGGAGAGAGCAGCGTGCTCAGAGGTATTCATCTATGAGTGGGAGGGAAAGCGAGAGCTGGGAAATCCATGCCTGTATCTGTATCTATGTTTCTTCATATGCATATATAAAAATATGTATACACAAACACAGAGAAAACAAAACAAAACAGAACAGTCCTTCCGTGGGGAGAGGGCGAGAGAACAAACAAGCAGCAGATGTGAATCATGTCACCGTGCCTAACTCTGGAGGAAGATCAGATCCCACGGTGACAAGGTGGTGTGAGAAACCCACCAGAGCAGGAGGCAGCAGAAGGACCCTGAGGCAGAAGAGGACCACCGAGGCAGTGAGGTCTCCAAGGCAGCGAGGTCCCCGAGGTGCAGGCACACTGACCACTCTCACTTCTCCCTTGGTATCACCCCGAGGTGGGGAAGTGGCTGTGGATGTCCTGGTACCAAGGTGGACTCTAAAGGATAGCCCTGAGCTCCTCCATGGAAGAGAGGATGGGCCAGGAGGAGGGGTGCAGGGTGGCTTTTTCACAGAGAGCTGCAGCAAAGCCTGGAGCTGACCCACAGCCATGCAGCCTCGAGCACCACGCCAATCCCAATGCCAGGAGATGTGAGCTTCTGTGCTGCCCGCCAAAAGCAGACATGAGAGAAAGACAGACATTTTCTAGCCAGACTAAGCAAAGATAATCAATGGACCTGTTTCTCAGTTAGATTTTTTTTTTCCCTATCTTCTAGAAGAGCATAAAGGGCCTTGGAGTGAACAAGAACATGGGCCCTCTCTCCCCTGCTTACCCTTTAGTGGTGTTTTGTGTTTCCTCGTCCATCCCAGGGCAGTGGTGCTGAATGCTGATAAGGCCAAACTTGGACAAGCCTCAGTCAGACAGTTGGTGCAATTTGACTTTAAACGATACTTAATTATTTGTTTTGAGTATTGGGTTGGGGTGAGTTGGGGTATTTGTTGTTGTTGTTGTTGATTTTGTTGTTGTTGTTTCTCCCCCTCCTCCTTTTCCAACCAATTAGGTTCAATTTATTTTGGCAGAGGACATCATTAGTGGGGCTGGGCTCCAGATGGTTGGGCGCTCAGCCGCTTGCTGTAAATAACACTGGATGAGCAGTGCTCCTGTGTGCAAAGCTGGGCAGCAAAAGGCCCGGGTCKCCAAATCAGAGCATCCCATAGCTGGCTTGGGAAGGCTCTGTGGGGACCTTACCTGAGCCCTTTGGAGATGGCATGGTCTCATCTTTCTTTGGAAATCTCCTGACAGGTTTTTTACTGCTCCCAGGCAGTCACTTGCAGAGCACCTCTCGCCTGGCTGCTCCCTCGTCTCTGAATTAGCCCCCGCCTCGCTATAGTGTAAGCCCATGGCTTGCAGCTGAGCCTTAGCAAACATGGAGAACAAGTCTCCCCCCTTTCCCCTTGCAGCATCTTTCTGTCTGTCTGAAGACCGTCTGCTCTTGCTCCTGGTATGGACCCCAACGTTAAGCGCAAGCGAAGGGGGGCATTCTGCTGGGCTGATGAGCCCGGCCGAACCCCAGCGTGGAGTGGGAMAGAGCTGCTCTGTGTCCCACAGGAATAGTCACAGCCAGGCTTGCTGTGTCGGCACTGCAGCGGCCGGGCCCCTGGACATCCCTCAAAATCCGAATGGGGCTCTGTGGGAAGGGAACAGTAGGTTTTGGGGAGAAGGAAGGAAGCAGATCCTGCAAAGAAATCTGGGGAAGTTTTCAAAGCTTTTCCAAACCTGGGACTTTTCAGTGTTTTCCTAACAAATAATGCTTTTATCAAAGCAATGCCCAACTCCCTCTTGTTGTGAAACCTTATTGATTACCTTCTGTAACACACTTTAAGATCTTCAATAAGAGAAGAAATGAAAGCACAAAGTTTATTATTATTGTTGTCTCAGTATTTAAGAAATGCTTAATGAATTGGAAACTGAATAGTTATTCAACATTTTACATTAGCTTAGGCAGGCAAGCATTTGCTGGGAATGTCTTATGCTTTAGGACAAAGCTGATTATTGATACATTTAGTAAGTAACAAACAGAAAGCTATATTCTATACAATGGGTTTACTATGGATGTAATGTGACAGTGGTATTAAAGCTAAGGGGCAGACAGCATGGAGAAAGTAATCATGAAGTATTAAAACGTCTTTGAACTGAGCATTTCAAGCCTTTGAACTGAGCTTTTTCCTCTCACCTCCCAGTGCCGAGAGCTGCCCCGTTCTCCTCCAGTGCATGGAGGGGATGCGTGCACGTGAGGTTGCCCAGGGAGTCTCAGTCACTCGCGGGAGCACACAACAGCAGACGCACCTGAAAGTGGCATCTGTGTATGGGGAAATAAACCCCATTTCAGTCCATGTCCATAGTCCAGCTCTGCAAGCTCGCACCTCTGTGTCGGAGGGTTCGCAGATGCAATCGCAGATGCAAACCCGAGATCCCTGTCCCTTACTGAGCACTGCCCCAGAAGGCCTCCCGAGACGTGCATGCCTTGTCCATTGAGCAATCTCAGACTCTGCTCCCTGGACTGTTCGCATCATAAATCTTCACACCCAAGCAGGGCGCTGGCTCCACTTGAGTCTGGGAGCTCTCTGCAGTTCTTTCAGAGCTTGAAMCTGTTTGGGGCTATAATGTTAGCCAAGCTCCTGTTCATGGAGGGACAGGCATACTGGAGCATGTTACAGCTCTGTCCACAGGTGGACATCCCACAGCCAGCCCTTCCTAAGCAGAGGATGCCTCTCACATGGCTCAGCTGCAATTTTTGGCTGCAGCTAAGCTCATGCCAGCCACAGGGAGGGGAAGCCTGGTGCACAGACAGCTGTGCTCAGGCATATCTTTGCTCATAAGGAGGATACATCCCCCATGGGTCTCTCTATTCAACCTCCAAGCTGCCTGGATAGCTTTTGGGTTTTGACCAGTATCAGGGAGGAGCAATGTCAGAAGAGATCCATTGTAGGGAACGCTGGACAAAGCTGCTTTGCACCATAATCCATGTCACACTTTAGCCATGCGCAAGGCAGCTGTTTAATAGTGTTGCACAGGTGTGGTGTGTTTATTCAAGTGAATGGAGCTGGTCTCATCGCCACATGCAAGTGGCTGGAGCCCAAGTGAAGTGCTGGTGCAAGTGCTGCAAATGCCAATACAACCAGTAGAATATGCCCCATCTTGCCCAGGTGTAGCTGTGCCACTCCAGTGATGTCTCACAATGCACAAAGACAAGGTTGTC
Source organism: Phoebastria nigripes (assembly GCA_035582835.1). Classification (NCBI taxonomy): domain Eukaryota; kingdom Metazoa; phylum Chordata; class Aves; order Procellariiformes; family Diomedeidae; genus Phoebastria; species Phoebastria nigripes. Next base: position 570,929 of record JAYKAV010000067.1, on the reverse strand, counting down.
TTCCAGTTACTGCGTTGTCTCCAGTTGGAGATTTTCTGGAGGGATGCTGTAGAAGCAAACCTGAGGTCAAACACAAGCACTGAGAAAATGGGTGCTTTTCCAGAGCAAACCCAGACCCTGCACCACTGGGAAATATTTCTAAGTCCCATGGCCATGGTGGGTATCACATGCAAAGAGATGGAGCAAATGTTCATAACTAACAAGACTTGTTCTGGTCTAGCTTAAAGATGTGTAAATTGGAGATGGAAGCAAGCCCTTCCCATATAACACTGACTGACCAGAACCCACAGTTCACACAGCCATTCTCAAACAGGTTTAGATACAGCTCTGTTCATCTCAGGACTCATTGCAAATCCATGTGTACAGCCACGCATATTTTGCAAAATGCCTGAGACAATCCTGACAGAATCTAAAGAAGTTAGAGATGGAAGTGATCTATTAGGTCCATTTGCAATCTTTCATGAGCCAGGCAGAATTTTTCCCTGGGCTATATTCATTGCTTTGCCTGGTCTTGTTTTTAATCACTCAAGCAAAGGGACTAGAACAGCCAGGCAAAGTTATGTCATACTGCTGCAGAAGCAGCACTGGGGAATCTTGTATCTCTGATCAGAACTGAGCCCCACAGTTGTACTTAGGCATGTTTGATGTGGTTAAACAAATCCTATGCAGAAATGCATTTGATTTCTGTAAGTATTCGTCTTCCAAGAATTTTTAAGACCTTGCAATAAACATAGCCAAAGCCATCATTCAACAAATTGAAATCACACTTGTATTAATGGGGTTGCTATATTCAGATTAAATTTAACCCTCGTGAATTTATCTTGTAATCCAGCAAAGTGAGCAGGTCAACAGAAGTTATGATCAGAGAGCTGAGTGGGCAGTTCTTCTCTGACATCTCCTCTACCACTTCCTTGATTTAAGGCTCTTCATCCAGGGACCCCTCACCTAGGTGGAGGGCACTTGCTAACATATCCCTGCAGATGCTTCGCCTTCACTAAGAGTCTCTGCTGGATTTCATGTGTGAATGAATTCAGTGTTGTTTTCTAAGGTCTGCTTATGGGTCTGCCCCTTTGTGGCAGTGTGCTTTCAGGAGGGTGATGTTCCACCTCATGCAAACAAAGAGCAGTCAATGACTCGGAAAAAATGTGGTTGTAGAAGTCATTTTTTTACCATCCAGGGTCCTGGTTTTCTTCCCTTGAAAGCGTAACGCAAGAAGGTCCCCTCCCAGCGGCCCAAAGAGATTGCAGCACAGATAAGTTGCAATGTGCATGCCATGCTCTAGTAGCTGGGCTCACACAAGGTATAAGGAATAAGTTCTTACTGCTGGAGACATGGGGCTCTGAGAATAAATACCCGGTGTATTTCCTAGCTCAGTTGCATCTCACCAACAGACATGTTTTGTTTCCTTAAAGTAACCCTGGAGGTTTCTGGGGTCAACAGAGCTAAATAAAACAACCAGCAAAAACACTGTGGTCTAGGAAAGGGCAAGATTTTTCAGAAGCTCAGCTCCCCTTGGCGGTATGGCTCCTGTACAGAGTGATGAAAGTGTTTAAGTCATCAGAAAAAGCAGGTAGTGACCTGCAGTAAAATACATGGCCTGGTGAGATACGCAGTGTCTTGCTAATGACCTCCAGAGCTGGGTCAGCAGATGCCACTGCAGGGGGACACCATCATCTGCCAGGCGGCAGGCAGAGCTCCCCTGTCTTGGCATGCCTCCATCCTCACTGCAACCCTGGGCACACCAGCTCCATGGAGGCCCAGCGAGGGCAATTTAAAATTTTGGAAATAACACCCAGGGGTGGGGATTCTTCAGAAACTTTTCAAGAGAACAGTCTCACCAGAAATCCAGTCTTTCCTATGAGCTGCAGATCCTGAAGCTAAAAACCTCTCTGACACTGTTTGGCTGCAATTGCTTACCCTTTTGTTACCAGAATTAAACAAAGGCATCAATGAAAACAGAGTGAAATTATAGACTTCTCAAACTTGCAAAAAAAGTTTGGCATTTTGCTTGGTCAAATATTTGTGCTAGGTATTTGGGGACAGTTGTAAATTTTACCCCAACAAGATCATCCTTTTAGTCAGGCAAAGCTGGCAGTTTTCTGCCCTTAGCACATGGCGCTGCCTAATGAGGATACAGAGCGGGCCAACCCAGAGCCAGCCTTATGCCTGGTCCAGGAACCGTCTTCTGGCATGGAGAAAAATGGCTGAGGATTGATGGGTTGGGAGCGTGGTGCCAGACACATCCTGCTGCTCCAGCTCCTCTCAGATCTATCTGGATCCCCTTCCTCCCTGCCCAGCTGGCAGATTGTGTGGACTGCAACAAAGCAAGCTGGGGCACAGGGCAGAGCGTGCTCCTTTGTGTAATACAGGAGCTAATCTCATTGCTGCAGAGTGAAATTTGGTTCCCAGGAGGCTTTTGGGTTTAAGCCCATGTGTCCCCCACATAAGAAGACAGTTTCCAAGTGGTCCAGAGCCTTGGCCAGGTCTTGTAACACTGGAGCGTTGGAGGTCTGAGAGCCACCCTGTAGCCAGGTCCATGGTCCTCAGGTCCTCCCRGGTAACAGGCTGGGACTCGGCGTTGCTGCCATGTGCAGAGAAGCACTGTAGGCATTTCTCCCCCATTAGCATATCCCTGCAGCACAAGTCTCAGTTCAGCCCAGCATGTATTGCTAAATCTACACACCTTGTAATCCTCACCCTCTCTGGAGAGAAAGAAAACCCGATGCACAGCAGAGATATGCCATGCACAGTCTTCCCCACCACCAGCAGCCATCTCAGCTGGGGTGCATCTCAGCACCTAAAAACACCCCCTCCAAAAAAAAAAAATGAACTTTTAAACTTTGGGCCTTGGATGAGGGGATGGGGGAGGGTTGGAAATGGCCCCGTTGCTTCACGCTGCACATTAGTAGCCGAGTTCACTTCACAAACACAAGGTGCGCTGTCAGAATAGCCCGGGGCAAAGTTTGTACTTTGCTTGAATTCTAACTTTTGTTTACCAAGGTAATAAACCGGTCTTCTCTTCCAGGTGTAAATGCTATTATGAAAAGGCATATTTGTGTTTCATCTCACCTCAGATGTACAGTATGTGCTCACATCCTACACTGTGTGTACAGCCCACATTGCTGCAGAGCCAGGAGAAGAAAGGAAAAGGAGTAAAAATAAATATCCCCACTCTGTCCTCAAAAACACAGTGTTCTGGAGGATCTAGGAGCTTAATTGGATCTCTTTCCCTTCAAACTCTGTGTGCAGCCCTTGCTCTACCCTGTGAAGACCAGCTCAGACCTTTCCTGCATCGCTGTGGTCTTCCCTGTTAGCGCGGCCGGGCAGACCCTGCATGGGGAGATGATGGAGGCGACCCGTTCGGTCCATGCAGACAAGTTGATCTCCAAACAGTGGAGTTCAGTTTCCACCAAACTAGTTGGGTCGCCACTTTGGCTCTCTTCCCCTAAAACCACTCGCATCTCCATCGTGCCATGTGCGTTCAGATGTGTTGCATTTGGTGTAATCTCACTGAAACCGATGGGAGAGGAGAAGGAGGTGAAAAAAAAAAGAAAGAAAGAAAAAAGCCTGGCATTGTTTTTTCTTGCACTTCACCTCCTGTTCCTGGTGTCGTGCCCACTTGGCAAGATTTAGAGATAGCAGACGCGCTCTGGATAAAAATGACCTAAATGTTTCCTCATCCCTTCAAACCTGTTCGGTGGCCTTCTGTCTCCAGCCCACTAGTAATTTGGCCTGGCCACTGGGGCTGCTACCTGAGTGCTCCTGAAAACCAACGCCATGAAATCTGCAGTGACTGAAGTGGTCAGGGCCCCGCTCCGGAGCGTGGCTCCCACGGCACGGCACGGTACGGCGGGCGCGGGCAAGAGCACCGCCTGCCGAACCAGCACACCCGCTCCCGGCGTCGCCTCGCTCCTCTCCCATTAAGGCACTGACCTCGCCTGCTCCCACTGAGCTTGTAAAATTTCATGAGATGACATCTTGAAAAGCTAAGTGTGAAATGCCAAGCTTGAACGGAGCCTTCACAGAAGCTGACCAGCTGCAGGTCGGCAATAATTTCCTCCCTCGCCCGTTGTAGCCCTTTATGAGCAGATTTAAGAGGGCATTAACCATGCAATAATATTTTTTTACACAAACTATTTATTCTGTTAAAAGCCCGTGCCCGTAACTCCATCTGTACAACAGAAGTGCTGCTGCAGAGAGACAAGGAAAGGGGCTGAAGAAGACCACGGTCTAAGCGGTGCCTGGTGATGGCTTGGCGCGCCCAGCGCGGGAGCTTTCTCGGAACGCCTTTGCTCCTGAAATCAGAAACTCCACAGAGAGAGACGGGCTGCCAGCACCACACAGGTCTGAGCCTGCCCCGGCCCAGACGCCTTCCCCACCCCGGTGTTTACGCCGAAGCACTCGCTCTGGTGCAGGCTGAATCTGCGCCCCTGGATCCTGCACCCAGCGGGGCCCTGGCACACTCTGCTTCCCGGTGGCATGGGCAGCGGCAGGGCCTGGCACCCCTCGGTGCTGCCCACCCCTCCATGGACCTTGCATGGTCCTTCCCATGCCAGCACTGGACCCAAGCGACCACGAGGCAAAGAGCCACGGTGCAGATGGAGAGGATGGAGGTCCCTGGCTGCACATGTTTATGCCTCCTCTTTGCTTCTGGAGCCCACAGAGGCTGTTTTAGGGTTGTTTTTTTAATGTCCACAAAATGCATTGAAGGTTCTTAGCAGCTTTTGCACTTTCTCATTTATTTCTCAACTTCCACTATTCCTGTACACTTCCATAGCAGGGCTAGAAGGAACATTGCCCACTGGAAAGCAATTCCCCTCGCCCGTCAAACTCAAGCGTTCCTAGCAGCTCTGCTATCCCTTCCCACCACATTTCCCCTCAACCACATGAGCTGAGCGAGAACATCCTCAGCAGCAGTGACGTCGAGCAAGGTGGGATGAAGAGCCCAAATCTGGTCCATCATTACGAGGAGTGGGAAGCTCCTTTCTACCAAGGAGGGGAAACTGGCACTGCCCAGGGAACTGGCCTGTGCTCATCTCCTTGTCAGACACTGATTGCAAATGAGCTACTGGTGAGGGTGGTAGAGGATCGGAACAGCATGGGTTTCCCCACGTGGTTAATTCCTGCCATGGTGCCTTCTTGAATTCACCCACCCCCTTGAGCTGGGTGGGGCAGAGGAGACCACGTCTGGGTCCACCCATGCGCTCCCAAAGAAGGAGCGACATGTCACCCCAGTTTGGAAACAGGTGTGTTCAGTGGCCAGATCAAGGCGCATTAGGASACCTAGAACTTGTTTGACGTGGGCTATTATTTCATGGCATCTTGAGTATATTCCACATGTCCTTTAAGTGCTCCAGCAAAGTAATGGCCCAGGCCAGCCTTTCCAATCATGTTCTTCTAACACGTCAGTTTGGTTCTTCCAGAACAGGGAGGGGGTGGCATTTTGCCAGCATTATGTAAGAAGCAGAGTGATTGCATAAGTTCAGTTGGTCACAAAGGTATAAAATAGGCTTTATTGGTAGTTACCACAGCTGGAAATTTTTCCAGAGGCATCTGTGTATATTTTACAAGGAACTTGTCCTTTTCTAGATTTAGGGTCTTCTGGGATCCTCTTTCTTCTGGATACATTTGCTGTCAGAAACCTTTGTGCAAAGGGGAATGTTTGCTTTTGTGCAGGAAACAGTAGAAGGAGGTTGTATGTCACTTCATTGGAGCTGCCTAAAGTGCTTGAGTTGCTGTACTGACCTGCAATCTGTGCACAGTCAGAGGCAGGTGCTTGTTTTAAATCAGTCCCCAGATGCAAGCCTGGGACACTTGGTGGACTCGAACAGTCCTCCTGAGAGCGACAAGACCATATGACTGCAACTAAGCAGAACTGCCCTACTTGAGATCTTTCTAGAGAATCAAATAGCGAATAACATCTGCTGAAAACACTAGTTACTTGACATAATTTCACAAGGAGGAAAGGATCATTGCATTCCACATGTCCAGGTGGGGTGGGATCTTGTGTCTTTCAGGGAAGGGGAAAAACGATACAGCATCTAAAAGTGGTCAGACTGACTCACTGTAACTCCAGCAACACAAAGAGAAATGGCAAACTTAGCTTTGTTCCTCTGAATATCTCCTATACRTATAGAATTAAGCATATGGAAAAGACTTTGCAAGACCAAGGCCTGATCAGTAGCTAATGCATTCCCAGGTTCAACAACAAGTACACTTTGTACATCAGAGGAATGRCAGGCTGCCCAGAGCTTTTGGGCAGATGCTGTTTCTAAAGAAATTAAATGCGTGAATAGATAATAACCAAAGAAATCCCTGCTGGAATAGAGAATGGACAACCTCCTTCTGATAAAATCAAGTTCTTGCTCAATCATTCTCCACTTCAACACGAAGACCAAATTGAGTCAGTCCTGAAGGTCCTGGAGTCTTCACATAAGCAGTTAGGTTTCTTTCCTCTTCGTCACGCTGTACATTATCCTAGGAACTGGCAAAACATAGCAAGGATGACTCCTCTGCCCCTTCCTAAAAGAGGGACATTGCAGGAGGTCAGCTGGCTCTGCTAGGCTGAAGGAGTTACCAAGTTCCTTCTCAGCTGGTTCCCTCCAACCTACTAAGGGCAGGAGGGAAGGAGGAGAGGAAAGCGTGGCTAGCCCGTGTCCTTGCCATGCAAAGCAGGAGGAACTGAGCGGTGACCCAGMAAGGAAGACCTGCAGAACAGCAAGAGGGAGCGGGGGCCCAGTGGTGAAAAGATGAACATGAGATTGGTGAGGTGAGCTCTGACGTGGGAAAGAATGAGGTGAGGGTCAGGGTCAGAAGGATGAAGAGAGGTAACCTCAAACCACCAAGCAGCTTCCAGTCATGATGCAAGGTGAATTCCTCAGCTGGCCTCCCCCACTGCTGAATCTTCTCCCCATGCTGCTGCCAGTCCCTTTCATCGCTGCGTGCTCACCTCTGGCTAAAATGGCTTTCACTGGTCTCACTGGGAGCCCTGCGGGAGCCAGACAAATATTTGGCCATGCTGAATAGGCTTCCTGGCAGGGAGAGTTTATACCTACAGCAAGGCTCAGAGAATGGGTGGGTAAAGTGCACATGGTGGAGCAAAATACAGCACCTCAGTGGTGGGATGCTGCTGTTGATATTGGTGTGGCCACTGTCAGCTGCTGGCACAGGGAGGTGGGCAGAGGTRACTGTTTTGTGCCCTGGGAACCAGGCTGCTGGCACCACATGAAGGCTCTTGGAAGTGCAGAGATGTTTGGCCAAACCTTTTCCAAAGGACAGAGTCCAAATTTTTCTTCTCTTTTCCATTTTGTTCCCCATGGCCCATGGGGATGGTACAGCCTCACAAAATCTCTTCCAAGGCCATGGGCCCTGGATGCAAAGGACTATGACTGTTCTGCCCAGGGCCTGGGAAAGCCAGCTCAGGAGTGCATGGGTGTAGCTGAGAGGCAGGTGGAGATGCCCTGAGCAACAGGTGGGACACTTTTGGATGTCAGACAAGTAAGACAGTTGCCCATCAAGCCCACAGGCTCATCCTTTGCCTCCTGGTGAGGATGGCCAGGGGATTAGCTGTAGTGTGATTGCCAAGGCAAAACCCTTGTGTGGATGACAGCCCAAGGACAAAAACATTTTGCACACAGGCTTGGTGCCCTATCCTGGGCTGTGCACTGGGATGTGGTTCTTGACCATCAGGACCACTGGGGCCACCAGGATGCTTCTGAAATGCCTCACGGTGAGAGGGAAGTTCAGTGCAACCAGTCATCCAGGATAGCTGCAATACCTGATGTTCCTGGATCTCACTCAGCCTCTGAAATACATTTATGGTCTATGTGACAAGTGGTTTATTTTCAACACCTAGAGCATAGAAGGCAAGTGAGATGATGGGCTGTCATCTAAGGCACTTTATACTTGTTTAGTGCCAACTATGTTACAATATCATTTTGATGTCACCATTTCCTCCCGCGGAAATAAAAAAAAAAATCCATTGCTAGACAACATTTCTCAGCAGGGAGATTTCAGTGTTTGTTTTCCATTACACCTGCTTTTTATGACTTCAGAAGAGGAGGAGACAGAAACTAGAGGGAGAAAAACTAATACATTTCTATATTTTTAAATCCTTTTAATTATAAAAGATCTGAACAATCCCTTAAAAAATACCTAACGTCGGAGTGTCAACACATAGTTGATGTCATAAAGTATTCATGGGGGCTGGGATTAGAGCTGACATTTTTTAGAGTGATTACATTTGAGAACCTGATGACTACAGCTGGGTTTTCATTATTCCCCTGATATAAGCGGAAAGGTTCAGAAGTTGAGAGTTTCTAAGTATCCAGAACATCTCTGTGGAGCCCAAACAAACAGCCTGGGGAAAGCAATAACAGGTAATACCCAATGGTGGGTACACAGGTTCTTTAGCCACATCTGTAAAACCCAGTTACTCATATGCAGCACTTTCACCCTGATCTGTTCCACAAATCTGCCATGCCAGGCTTTGCAAGCAGGTGACATCTCCTCCRTTCCTAGACATCTCTTGGGGAGCAGCTGCGGGTGCCAAAGCATTTGCCAGCTGTGGAGGGAGCAAGCAGAGCCTGGCAGGGCCAGCCGAACCATTGCCAGCTCCCTGCTTTGCTGCTGTAAGAGAGACAGACACATTTCTGAACACCCTCTCTAGCTATTCGTGCTGGATTTGCTATGGTGCTGCACGTGGGACTGGATGGAGGCTCCTACCCTGGAAGCATCTGACACAGGAGATGTGGTAAACCAGAGCCTGCACATCTTTGGGAGATGCTGCCAGACACAGAGAAAGTCTGAGTCCTCTTAGAGGAAGTTYTTCCATGCAAAATATTGTCCCTGCTTGAGTACAACAATCCGGTACCAGCTCAAGGCCCCTCTCAGGAGACCTGTCCCCAGGAAGAGTTTTGTTCCCAGAAGAAAGAGCTCTGCAGAGGATTACTCTGCAAAGTAACCTGCCATGAGGGTTTGTAAATGAGCTCTGCAAGGACCAAGCTCTCCTGGGCAACACTTCAGAGTACATGGGCTGAAAAAGGCCCAAACTCCCTGCAGGAAAGCCCGGGGAGACAGGTCAGAGGTTAACTGTTGAACTGCTGAGCAGCTCTAGCCCCCAAACTCACAYGCAAGAGGAAGGGATGGAGCAGGCGAGGATGCCCAGACTGGGCTCTCTTGCTCAGGACCTTCCTCACTCAGTCAAGTTGCTCCAACACAGCCTGGCAAGACAAGACTCAAACTTCCCAGGGCAAGAGGAATTGAGCTGGGCTGCCAGGACTCGTGGCATTGACACGAGAGAAACTCCCCAAACTTCCCTCTTTGTACTCCTCCTCCTCCTCTCCAGCCCTGTCAGCACCTCTCTGCAATGGCCACACAACAACAGCACCCTGGCATTTGCCTAGCAGGGCTCCTACAACTGGCATTTCTGGGCATGGGCCTCTGAGTACACCCATCTTAACTGACCCACATCTTTCCACAGGCTGTTTCTGGGGCAGTGGCAGCGTGTTTTGCTAGTGTTACTCGCATGGCCCCTGCCCTGCTAGGGCAGTTTTCCAGGCAGAGCAAACATTTCATCATCATCTTCTTCATGTTTCTTTTTCTTTCTCATTTCCCTTTTTCCACCCCCGTTTCTTTTCCTTAAATATTGCCTAATTTCCACACGGGTGCAGGCGGTGGGGTGAGCTCGCTGTGCTGAGTGCTGCGTGCCAGCCCAGGGGCCATGCAGAGCCAGCCTCCTCCATCCCACTGGAGGCACGAGAGCTGCAGGGTCCACACCGAGCCCCTCCACCCACGGACACAATCCTCAGCTGCTGGCCCTGCTGCACATCCCATCATGACATTGGGTGGAGAGAGCTGGGCCACTTCTATCAACATCCCTGATGAGAAGACACAGCTCACCGGAGAGCAGAGGAAAGGGTCAGCCCCACCATGGTCCTCATCTCCACTCAACTGTGCAAAACCAACCCCTTCCAAAAAGGCTCAACTTCTCGTGTTCCCCACTGTGGGAAGAGCAAAACCTTGCGTTTCCACGGGGCTGGTCACCTGGGGATGGGTGAGGCAGAAAGCGGGCAGGAACTGCATGCAGCTACAGGGGGCAAGTTGCTGCCTTCCTGCACCTTCTCAGCTCATGCCTCCCAAGAGACAGAGCAGGAGCTCGCTGGTGACCGAACTCGACAGGAAACGGTGCTTTCTGCAGGAAAAGCATTTTTTTGGTTTCATTATTTTCTCTTTCTGCTCTTATTTTTTTGGAGGAGGGGGAAATTGAGCTGGGGGATTTCACTAAAAGTATATATTATAGGGGAAAAAATATCCATTTTCTGTCTAATCGGGAGAATTTTCTTGATGCAGACAAATATCACTGCCCAGAGGGCTGAATTGCTTCTGCTTCCAGTTGCTGAGAACTACACTTTGTTAGATGGGAGTTTGATGAAAACCTTAAGTGGTGGCAAAAAAGGAAATTTTGCAGAGATAGCTGCTGGAACCCTCAGAAAGGTCATGCTTTGTTGCTGAAAAGGCATTTTAAACCTTTCTTTGGACCAGATCTTTCAGCAGGATGGCTTTGCCAGAGAAGAAAGAAATGGTTTAGGAAAACAGGTTGATGCCACTTTCTTGGGGACAGACGTAGCGAGGGGAGACGGGGTAAGGAATGAAGGTCGCCCAGTGCTAGCACATAGGCAGGAGGAGCAACCTGTGCCTGGTGGATAAGAGCATGGCTGAGGACTTGCTTGGGGACTTTTAGTCTCCTAATTCTAGATATGGTACCAGTAACTTGCATTTTCCCCCCAAAAAATATTGGTAGAGTAATTCAGAGTGCTACAAAGGTGGTGCTATGCAAATTTCTGGTGGGAAATACAGCTGTCTCAAAACATTGATAGCCTGTGGTTTTATTTATGTGGTGGATGTTAATGTGTCTAATGGTTCTGAGGAGAGCTGTCTGAAAAAATGAATTTGGAGTTGTTTTGTTTCATGAATAGTTCTGAAAAGTCAGGAAGGAGGGAATTAGTTCAGATTGCAACTAGGACTATTTATTTAAATTACAGCAAACGTGAAAGGTGAGGAGAAAATGCTGCACTTTGATTTGGAGCAATTTACAAGTAAAATGGAGGGGAATTTCAAACTGAAATAAACATTGCAAATGTACTTTCTTGGAATTTTTTTCTCAGGACAAACAATTTAGTACAACCGGCACTAATGCTCAAAACTATTTGTCACCAAATTTGCATTTTTCACACAAGGGAAGTTTCAGGTGAAAGTATTTCACCCATCCCCAGCTCAGAGCCTGGGAATTGAGGAAACCTCCCAGCCCTTTGCCATTGTGTGAATTAACTCAGCTGGACATTTGCACCCAACATCTCACTGCTGAGGATACATCTCCAAGCCAGGCTTTGCATATTGTATTTGGACAGCTCTGCCCTTTTAACATTTTGCCAAGGTTTCCCCATGATGTGGTGTCACACAGAGAGCTCTCAGGTGGCACATGGAGGTCCTCCAGCTCCTGGCTGAGTTTGTGTGGGTCACCCTCCTTCCCATAGTGGTAGAGGACATGAGGCCAGTCCCCAGTCTGAAGGCCAGGGAACCCACCCCAAGTCCTGGTCCCATGCTGAGACAACCTCTGTCTTGACCCTATAGCAACCAGGTCATGGATCCAGAGACAAAAACATTACTCCCAAGCATCTAACACGAGGCCCCTGCCTCAGCTGCGTGGCTGCAGAAAAACTGACCCTTTGGGGCTTTGCTCCCCGATTAAATTCATCAACTGCACCAGCACCCAGGGCTGGAGGGGACAAGCACCCTCCCAGGGGACGAGGGCAGGCAGTCACACAGCCCAGCCTGGGTGGACCTCGGCCAGCCCTGGCTTTCTGAGGTCCCAGTGAAAATGATAGTGGTTAATAAAATCAGGCAGCCAAGGTTAGGAGTAACATTTTTCTCAGAGGTAAGTTAAGTGAGAGGAAATAGTTTTTCATCCAAAATGACCTTTATAGCCATGTGCATTAACTCTTTAGTGGCAGCAAGGTTTGGAGACACCTCTAATGGCTTTCATGACTCTCTCAGAGTGGGATGAAACAGAGCGGCTTTGGAAATGGTTCGTATTTTCTGAAATGGCTCAAAAAGGCACCATTAGGGCAGTTTGAATTTCCTATGCTCCAGGAGCGGCTCCAGAAGCTAGGCAAAGAAATGTTAATAAAATCAGACTTTTTTTAGTCCAACCCCCATTTTTTCCCATCACTTTAATCATTCCCTGTGACCTGCAACCCAAACAATGAAGTAGTGTGCTGGGACCTGAGAACCATTAATTAATGTTTACGAGACACTGAGATAATAGGGGAAGAGAGCCATAGAAATAGTGCGTACAAATAAATGATAGAAATAATACGTTCAGTCTCTGCAATTACTCATGCTCTCAGAGCTGAGCAGGTGCACAAGTTTTTACAGGTTTGGGCTTTGGTTTGATCCAAAGATACCTTAGGTAGGATCAGGCTGTTTGCTCCATGAGCGGAGCACTCCCCGGATCCACTTGGCCGCTCTGGGTAGGAAGGGGGAAGCTGTCGGATACCAGGAATTTGGCACTACCACTGCCTCACTTCAGCCATGCTGGCAATCCAGAGGAAGGTCACTCACCAAAACGCTGTGTTGATAAATGCCACAGATGTGTGGAGCTGGGGAGGTCCAGAAGGACAAACACTGTTTAGGTTTTACAGTGCAAATTGCACTAGGAACGGAAAAATGTCTTTCCCTTTTCCTGATCCCAGACATTCCTGGGACCATAGGCCGTGGCTGCTTTATTTTTAAAATCAACAAGTTCTTCTGAAGAAAAAGCATTTCTTGATCTTGTGACTGCCACAGTAGAAAGATCTGTCCCCTCGCAGCCAGGCGATGTGCTTCCTGCCAGCTGGACTCGATCACTGCCTAAACCCTGTCCCAGCAATGCACAAGCTGTCTCTTATCTGGCAGGTCGGGCTGGAGCAATTGGATTGAGACATTTCAAGATATCATCTGGGAGAGCAAGATAAATCAAGGTGAGTTGATTTGTCAATCTCTGCCGCACACTGTAAAGCACACAGCCGGTGCATTGCCCCCGCAGCTCCGTCTGCAACGTGTGCTAACAGCACCTTCACAGCATGCTGGGCCACCCACCCACCCCTGCACCCCCTGACCTGGCCATGCCCCTGTCCGGGAACAGGGGGGCTGCTCTACAARGTCAGGGGGATGCTATAGCCTCATCTAGCTCTCATCATGCACACACACTGCCGTGCATGGGAAAAGCCAAGGCCACCCTTCCTAACTGCTTTGCCTTTGCATCCCCTGAGCAATTCCGAGGGTCTTGCCATGGAGTAGCCATAACAAAGCTGGATTGTGGAAGAAAAGCAACTTCTTTCCCCTCACCGTGAAGTTGGATACAGTGCGATGGAAACGCCTGCGCAACATGTTTTACATGGAAAAGTGTTTCGCTCCAGGAAAATGCAAAACTGATCCTGCTTCCATTTTCTGGCTGCGTGCTTGTTCTCCCTTATCTCTGCACTACATCGCGGCATGCTGTGCCTGACGGCTGCTGCCTGCCCCATTGCCAGGCTGCACTGCCTCATAGATGCAACCTTCTCTTGTTTTCAGTCCAGTTTTGTACTGGCTACTTTGTACCAGTTGAAACATCCTATCTCCTTTGCTGGATCAAGGTATCCCCTCTCGGTATTGCAGTTTAGCAGTCTGGCACATTGAAATTGCAAGTTTCAGCTATCACCAGCTCTTCTGGGTCTCTGTCCACGACACCGCGTTTCTCTCTGACSTGATCGCTTTACAGGCTGGCTTAAACCTTGCCTACCTGCAACAGGGTATAAGCCCTTGCTTCCTGCTAAGGGTGCGTTGAAGCTCTCTGATGGATAAGGATGGAGTTAAGCCTGTGTTTCCTTGAATAAGCACCCCACTGGGGAAATTCAACTTGACACATGGGGCTGGCAGAAGTGATGCTTGGAAAGCCCAAGGATGCAGGAATAGCCTGGGGGCCCCACGCTACCTTCAGGATGGGGGTGATTTCCACTTGTTGGGGCAGAAATCCCTTTGCTCTGGAACCAGAGGGGAACACAGGTGAGGTTGGGTCCCAAGACTGAACAACACAGAAGTGTCTGAGAGGTGAAGGCAGAGCAGGATGGACAGCAAGCGCTGGCACCCCACTCCGGGTAAGTGGGACATGCTGCAATCACCAGCAAACTGAAAATCAGGTCTGGCAGAGAGAGCCCAGTGAAGCGCAGCTGTGCCTGAGTGCAGGTCCCAGGAAAGGTGATCTGGGGAGGTGGGATCAAAGGGGCCTTCCCCTCTGCTGCTAGATGGTATGGTGCAGGCGCTGCTCCCCACTGCAACGTTTCTAGTAGAGTAATGACACTGAGTAAGGATAGTAAAGCAACATTCACTATAACAACACCACCATGCACTTGTAGTGGCCTCCATCTACAGGGCTTTGTGACATTAATTAACCCGTCCGTCCCCCCTAGATCATAAAAAACAGTTATGCACCTTCTGCTGTAGGGTCAGCAAAGAGAAGAGATGGAGACCCATATTTCCCAAAGCCTCCCCTGACTTTCTGTCCTCTGTTTTAACCCTGGCCATACAGGAGCAGCGCGGGCACAGCCTGGCTCCAAGCCAGGGCACAGCCAGTGCTCCGACCRGCTCACCGCCAGCCCAGCAGGACCAGCCACTGGGAATGAGCAGGGAACATCAAACAGGGGTTGTGTCTGAACATCTGCAAGGCTGGTGCTTGCATCTGAGGTAGCCATCTGGACGGTCCATAGAGGTACTTGCAGGGCACAACCAGCTTACCATGGACTGCTCCATCAGGATGAGATGAAGGGTCTCTGGTTTTCTGCACCCGTTATAAGAGCAGCGCAGCTAGCCAGCCCCAGTGAAGATGCTCATGCTGGGGTACCTGCCCAGGTTCACACTGCAGCCCAGCGGCAGGTCCAGAGGAGAACAGAACCATACCATCCGCCTGCTCCCCTCTTCACAGCCACTCGCCTCCCACCAGCTTTCAGGCAGCAGAAGTTGTTCAAGTCTCCAGACTGAAATTCTCAGCATTATCATTACTGTCACAGCATCTAGAGGGACTCAACCAAGACCAAGGGACTTGTTTTGCTGGATCCGATACATCACATGCTTGGAGGGAGTTTCTCTGCCTACGAACATACTCACTAAGTTCCTGGTCTCACAAACTCTTATAGCCATTACCATAAAACCTCTGAGAAATTACATGGAAAGGAAGATGACCAGGCCCTGCAGAAGCTGTCTGTTCCTGTCCCTGAGTTTAATTAATCTGTCCACAGGCTTAAGCTGTTCTGAAACACCTTGTGGAAGACAAAGGCAGGGCAGGGAGAGCTCCGGAGGAGTTAATGACCCACAGAGAGCACTACTGAGCCAGCATGGGGGCTCTGCTTGTTGTGGTCCTGTGGGCACATGCTGTTCTGGGGGCTGCCCTCATGTGGGGCTGGTGTCTCCCATGCATTTGACTGTTTGCAGTCAATGAATGAGTCTGAATGTCTCTTCTGAGACACTCTCCCATCGAGGCTGCAGTTTCCTTGGTTTGCGTTTCTGCTCATTGCACAAACATATTTATTATTCCTGAGAGCTGTCTTCCGTAGACCCCCACGCCTGCATGCGACGGCTGCAGTGCTGACCCCTCTAAAGCAGGATCTGCAGAGGGACTTGATAGTCTGTGCACTGCCTCCCTCAAACACAGAGCTGAGCTCTGTAGTGACCCACTGTGAACCACCATGTCAATGGTGCCTGGCCAGCACCTACATGCTGGGAGCTTTCTCTAGCCAGTTCTCTCAGTGACAGAGCTAGACCTGATCTGTGTAATAGACCTGCTCCCTCCCGAGGGAAGTCTCTGCACCATCGTCTTCTTGCCCTACCCAGACAGACAGACCGATGAACCCTTGAGATACTGGGAATGCCGGCTACCAACAAGGTTGGCCAATGCCTGGGATGTCTGGGGGCTGCAGGCATCTTAGCTGAGCTCTTCCTGCTCAAGAGAAGGCTAATTAATCAGCCCTGCTATTCTGGCATCACCCAAAAGTGAAAATACTTTCTGGCAGAGCAGCAGGCACAAAATTAGCTGCTGCATTAAACTGCCAAATCTCCTTTACTCCTTTATTAGTTGCATTTGGTGATGATGAGGAGCAAGGCATTAACCGGTCCCTGATGGATAAAGAAACTATTACTCTGCTTTCTCTTTGCAGCAGGGAGGAGGAAATAGATTTAATTACTGAGATTTCCTTGAAGACATTCACTTGACTTTGTGGCATCAGAGACGGAAAAGAAATGAAGAACACAGAAATCTTGGCACAGCAGGAGAGGTTGCACACRGATAATAAAAGAGAGAAGTACCGGGTCAATTGGGATCTGAAATATACTGAGGTGATTGAATCCTTGTGTAGGGTTGAAGCTTTTACGATCTGCTGGGCTCAACTAATTTCAGCATTACAGCCAGGATCTCTGTCCTGGCACTTAGGGCCTAAACTGGGAAACTTGCTGGGAACACACATTCGTGATGCATCAGAATGGAACAGAACAGAACAGAACAGAAAATAAAATAAAAGAAAAGAAAAGAAAAGAAAAGAAAAGAAAAGAAA
The DNA here is from genome assembly GCA_035582835.1 of Phoebastria nigripes. Lineage (NCBI taxonomy): Eukaryota > Metazoa > Chordata > Aves > Procellariiformes > Diomedeidae > Phoebastria > Phoebastria nigripes. The sequence continues at coordinate 554,310 of JAYKAV010000067.1, read as the reverse complement.
AGAAAAGAAAAGAAAAGAAAAGAAAAATAATAGATTATTAAGTCTCTTTTTTTCTTTTCTTTTTTTTTTTTTTTTTCCCAAAATTAGATCTAGAACTTACTTACCCATCTTAGTTTCAGGCCTAGATCCTGGCTAACATGGCATGACCCTACTAAAGGAAGGTGCAGACTGGAAGAGCCCGTGTGAATCACCTTATCCATGTCCTGAAAACTCAGAGGGTTCACTCCTGAGAGATTTGTGTCCTCTGCATACATCCATGAGTCACAGCATGGAATGGCAACCTCTTCAGCCACCACAGCTGTATCCAACAAGGGTCATGGACCAAAGCCTCACGTACTAACTGCAGAAGGAGCAGGCTGCCAGGTTGGTGGCCAGGTTGCAGGACACAGGGTGCGTTCTGCTACCTCTGTTCCAGGGCCAAAAAGAGAGGCAGGGATCAGTCAGTCAGAAATGGGCAGAGATCTATTAAATCACTTTGGAATGAGATGCTGAATTTCTTAAGGCATAATCCCAAATTCTTGAGTTTTCTACCCATTTCAAAGCAAGACAAACACAGCCTGGACACAGATGTCCAAGAGACCTAGAGCATAGAGGAGCAGGAGGGCAAAGCTGGTACAGAGTTGACCTAAACATCGTGGGGCACCAATGGTCTGTGAACAAACATAGGGTGGAAGTTGGAAGCAACACCCTAACCGTGTGGGGAAAGAGGTCCTGCAACAGGCAGCCAGAGGCAAAAAGCCAACCTGGCAAGTTTGTAGCTGCCAAAGAGGATGTGGTGGCCCAGAGCTATGGGGACCTGGCTCCAAAGCCCACCAGGTCCCTCCTGTTCTTGGTCACTGAGGGACCGTCCTCATCTCGTGGGATTCTGGCATGTGGAGCCCAGGCACCACAGGGCTGGGAAGGAGAACCACATGAAACTGTCTTGTCCCATCACTTCTCACACTGAGGGGAGATGACATGGGCTGGTGGCTAAGGGACACCCTCCTGGCCAGGGTGCATTTGAACCTCACAGGAGGGAAAGTTCAGGCTCCTGGCTCAGGAGCTGGCTTGAATATCAGCACGGCATGGTGAGATGAACTTGCCTCACAGGACAGGTCCACAAGAGCCTGGTGGTGGCCGGAGCTTTGCTTCAGGCAGGCCTTGCTGGCTGCTGCTCGGGGCACCACTCCCCAGCTCTGCTGCACCTCCGATACTCCCACCTCCCTCCGCCTCACTTTCCACATCTACAACGTGGAGCTAAAGTTAATTACAGCCCCTAGAGCGGAGCCGCGTGGCTTGGCTTTACTCGTGTTTCGAAAATGCTCGGAGATGAAAGGTCCTTGAGAGAGCAGAGAATTGTTATTATTAATAATTACAAAAATTAACTAAATATTTGTCTAGCAGCATCCATCCCTGCTGCTATTTCTTACGTAAAATACACACATGCTCTGACTGCCAAATCAAAGCCCCAGAATCACTACATCAGCCCTACAGTATCGAGAAGGGGGGGCAAAAAGTGTCTTAGGTCTAAAAAGGGTTGTCTGTTCCAGCAATTAATTTAATTGACCTAAATATAACCCAGGTATACTGCAGATCCAAATTGCTTGCTGACAACAAACCCAAACAGGGCCCACAGGCTGCAAGGCAGCAGGTTAAACGCTGCCTCTGAAGCTGCCAGGCTGATCCTGGCACCCGAGTATTTTTTCTCCTGGTATTCGCCACCACTTGCTGCTGTGGAGTCGGGTTCTTGTAAAATGTTTATCAATGCCTGGGCATCTTCCAAACCGAGAAAGGGTGCATGCAGAGAGAAGTGTCCCCTTGCAGTCAGCAGGGACTGGATTCCATCACTTGTTTTAATTCACATCTTTATAATTTTATTGGGTTTTTTCCCCCTGTTTTCTAATAAGCTCTTCTAACACCTAATAAAATCAGTCCTTTTCCCTTCTACTTACCTCCCCCTGCTGCCATCGCGATTACCTAGACAAGAAAAATACAGAGCACGGGGTCCTGCAGGCTGAGGTTTTAGTGACTGATTTCAACCGACGTGAGCAGAATCGGCAATAAACTTCAATGTCATGGTATCTTGATTCGTCTTTCTTCTGTATTGCGTGAAATATCTGAAGGGGACAAACACCGAGGAGTGAGAAGAATTCTTTTGGGTCGTATTGCCAAAAATGAAACTAAGAAAGGAGCCATTTCCAGAGAGGGAGATGCAGTCAGCTGTGCAATAGTTATCTGTAATAGATGGCATCTCTCACTGACGTGATCTCTATTATCCTCCTATCTCAGCATCTCACAGTCTTTAATGGATTCTTCCCTGCAGCATCTTTGCGAGACCGTGCCATTGTCCTATACGCATTTTGCCAACTGGGACCAGAAGCACCAACAGGCCAAGACCCAGCTCCCCTAACCTACGTTGGCAGCCAGTTCCCACGGGTCACAGTCTAAAAATGCATCTGTAATCTGGCCACTACACTATTTAACCGTGAATTTATTTGCGAAGGTAGATAAAATGCTCTGTGACCACAGAGAGGCAAACAAATCTCATAAAACCCAAGTTTGTTATTTCCTGCTCTGCTTTCAAAACAAAACACAATAATTTTAGCAGACAATTAAACTCCCTGATTTCCAAGGGAGGCAGGCACACAAATACTTTTGAGGATCTGAGCCCACATGATTATGTAAGGAATTAGCAGGAGGGAATTAACCCAATCGCTGGAGCATCCTTGTGGAGAGGATCTCATCCACACTCGGGGCTGCCGTAGGGGAACATGCCGGAGTGAAATACAAAACCCAGAAATTTAAACCAGGGAAGTGCCAGAAAATGTCCCAACATTGCTCCAGGTCAGGGGGACAGCTGACCTGACCCCTCTCTGTCTCCTGCCTCACCACCGTGCTGCCAGTACTCCTCGAAGCCAGGAAAAACAAGCCCAAGTTTGCACGTACCCCTTCCAAGCATGCGGGACCTCCGTGCAGGGCAGACGGAGCAGCAGCAGCTGCCTGTGGGCTTGTCGTCCATGCGTTGTGCATAGACACAGGCTCTGCATCGGGACAGGCGGTCCCTGGGCACCCACGGGAAATTTGGCAAGGGGACCAGAAGCACCAATGTGTCAGCCCCACTCCGAGCAGCCGTGGGGCTGCGGGGACGAGGCAGCACGAGTGCAGGATTTCCACGACTTGGCAAGGATTTCGCATTTCTCCCTCCACCCCAGGGCTGCTTATTAAATATGCTGTCATATTAAAACAAAACTACTTTAAAAAATAATAATAAGTAGAAGTGAGCAGGATTCAGGGAAGTAATGGGGAAGGTTGTGGGCCTGATTCTGCTCTCCCTCGGGCCGGCGTAATAAGGAGCATTGGGTGAAGCCTCTGGGAAGGCAGGTCCAAGGCAGGCTCCTTCATTCCAGCCTGGGTGGGACAGAAGGGAGATCTGGCCCCTTTCCAATATTTAATGCTGTCACAGTCGAATTTATCAYGCTGCAACCGGTGGAGCTGTTTGCAGGAGCGAGGATGGCAGCAGCAGCAGCAGCCCTGGCAATGCAGAACGCGGCCGGGGGGAACCAGCCCTCCCTGCCTGGGATGGATGCAGCTCCCAACGCGCGCTGACAATAAAAGCATACCTTTCCCAGGCAGGCAAAGGCTGCCTGAACTGTCACTTTAATTGAAACCTTCTGCAGTCGTATACTTCACCTTATGTTTAATGATTCACCTCTTAAGCAGCCCACTTGTACCTTTGTAATCTTTCTGAAGGTTAACTTGTTGATCCTAGAAACTTGTCTGGAGAGAGCGAGGCAATTTGCAGGGAGGCTCGGAAGAGAAAAGTATCATGTTTTCTGATGAAAAGTGTTTTTCTTGAGGGAGAAGGAAGGAGAAATAAATTGCAAAATTCAGAAGAGCCAATGAGACTTTGGAAAGAAAAAAGAAAAGAAGAAAAAAAAAAGAAAGAAATGTCCTTAAAAAAAGGAGGAGTTGGAGTTGGGGGGGAGCAGTTGGGTTTACTTTCCAGCTCGTGGGAGACGTTTTATTTCTGCTTTATAGGAATTAAAAATATATTTGTCATTTACCAGATTAAATAAAAATAATCCTAGAGTTAAATTATTTTTAGGACATTAAGAGTTACGTTCTTACGGGTAATAATCTATTTGTAACACTGTAATGGAGTAACTGGCCATTTCATACAGCTTTGAGATCGATCCTTCCCTATTTGCCATGTACCTATGCAAATAAATATCCCATTCGATTCATGCCCATATCGTAGAATCTGCCTGCTTCTTTCTTACTCCTTTAATATTTAATTATTTAAAACAAGGAGAAATCCCACAGGGAATTTTTGTCTCAAAAAATAGCTGACTTATTCTTGTCATTTGAGAGTAACAGAAAAAGATGAGAAAATCGAATTCTTTTTCAGTCCTAAAACTGAAACTCAAATAAGAAGGACGGGAGAAAAAATCTTAAAACCCAGAAACTAAACTTCCCCCCTGCTTTCACATGAATACTCTGTTTTTTTACTGTAGCTATTCATAGTCGTACCTAAATGTAGTCTATAAATCTACTAATATATTATTTAACACTCTAACTACTGGTATAAAAAATTATAAGATATTCTTTTGGCAATACATTTAACTGAATTCTTTTCAGAGACAGCTTGTTATTGCCAGACATGCTTTTAGAGATAGTACAGAGAAATAAAAGAATTTCAGGAGGCAGTAAAACAAATAATTACCATTTTCACCATTACTTCCAGATACCCTCCCATCCAGTCACGAAATCCTTTAAGTCTAAATCAAAGGGTTTCAGTGAACAAAATTGTACAGATCATTTCAAAGACTATAAAAATTATGTTGATGTTTTATTTGAAGAGAGAAATTGAAATTCACGTAGCATTCTACTGGCTGAGACATCCGAGGAGTTATTAAAAAAAAAAAAAAAACACAGGCTGGTTTAGCCTGAACTTTAGAGCCTGTTTCAAAATGATCGGGATCGATGCAAATCCCTCTTTTAATTTCAGTGTGCTTGTGCCCATAAAACTTTGAGGCATCGTCCTTCTTCTTAGGCTCTCTTCTGCTTTTTAATATCAGGGATCTGCAAGATTCTCCAAGGCATGAGTATAAGAGTAATAAATAATACTATTGACCATCCAAAGTAAGCACTGCCTTTATTCTTTTTTTTTTTTTTTTTTTTCCCCCAACAAAGCAATCACTTTCGCATTAGGTTTGAACTACCTCAGCATAACTCCTTATCAGGAACGTATCTGTAGGAGTTAGTGAGTTTTTTTTAATCTTGGCAGCTGAAAGTTGACAGATCTGCTGAAAAGGAAAGAGGTCAGTGGTGCCGCTCAGCCACAGGCCAGGGATTTTCAGCTTCCACGGGTCACACGCTTCATATTTTTGTGGGTGCCAGGATGACAAGATTTGGGGACAAGCAAGGGATTGGGCTGGGGATGCTGACTGGGCGAAGGCTCCCCCACTACGTGCCCTGCCAGGAGGCTCCTCGCCTGGCACAGCCCCACCGAGGCACTGCCAGGCTTTGGGCCATAATTGGTTAAAAATTGATTGGGACTGGGGAGGGGTGGGAGGTAATTATCTGCGGCTGGAAAACCTCTGGATGAAGTTTCCCTTTTAAATCAAAGACAGGGCAGAGGTGGCATGGGGCTGTTGGTGCTCAGTGGGACGGGGACGATCCTTACGCACCTCCTGGTAACTGGTGTTTACTCATAGTCAGTRTTTGGGGCATTAGGCAGGCAGACAGGCAGGTATCTCGCTCCTTTGCCTATGTGGGAGGAAAGTAATTTTTGACAGGCAAGTCTGCACTGTCTCCTGGCAGCAAGAGCCAAGCAGATATGCCAGTTATTTGGGCAATTTTGCAGGAATATTATCCTGGGGTTTTATCTGAGCGTGGCACGGACGCATAGCCCTCCGTCATCGGAGCGGTTCTTCTCGCGGGGTATTGGTCCGAGTGCGATTCATCACCCCGAGCAGCGTGTCTGCACATGGCACGGAGGCGACAACGTGTTCTCAGGCGGTGCGAGGAGCCGCGTCGTTGCACAGAGGCACCGCGGGACCAGCCGGCCGCACGCCCCTCCGCAGCCTTTGGCTGTCCGTCTCTCCATCCCTCTGGTCCTGTCCTCCGGGGCACCCCGTGCCCCCCCCACCATACCAGTGCAGCTCCGGATGCCGGCAGATGCTGAGTGGTACCTACGGCCGTCTAAAGCCTCTGCACAAGGCGTGATGGGAGCAACACAAATTGGGCTAGGGGCTTGCAGGTGGGCAAGCGGTCGGTGGGCTGCCTCGGAGCCGGGCTGGGCGGGGGCGAGGTATGGTCAGGTGTGCCCAGGGCGTGCTGGAACAGCCAGGCTCTACCACGACATTCAAGTTTTTCCACTTCCAGTCCTTTCCCTCGCAGTAAGGACCGAGCCAGATCACAAACACTCCAATTAAAACGAAACACACACACCCCCCCCAAAAAAAAAAAAAGAAAAGAAAAGAAAGCAAGAAAAAGGAGCCCCGATGAGCATCGCAGTACTCCACTCCCTGCCGTTTCCATACACCCGGCTGCTGCTCCCTCTTCTCCTCCCAGCCAGAGCCCATGCCTCTTCCGATACCCAGGAAAACATTTCATTCTGCGTTAAAGGCTAAAGCTAACACATGACCAGCGAGAGGCAGCAGTTTGTTTAGCTCTTGGAGTTTATTTTAATTGTGGCCTTGTTTTGTAATGAGGACGGCCGCGGCAGGGGGAGCCTTCTGGGATCCGGGGGGCTGTTCCGGGGGAGTTTCCTTATCAATAAAAAGAAGTCTTGTCTATTTAAATTAACAAGAACCGGATGGGATGTGTGCTCAGCTGCTTTGTTTTCTTGGAAGTTAAACCGTACACATTTGCTTATTAAGGATTTCAGTGACTGTCTGGGATCACAGGTCCCCTCCAAGTGCTGCCTTTAACATCCCCAACCTCCATCAGGGAGGAAGGAGGGGGAGAGAGACGAGCCCTGCGTTCATGCTGACAGGCAGAAAACAGTCTGGTAAACCTGAGTAGTTTGTTATGATGATGCATGAAAAAAAGGAGGAAAAAAAGAAAAATCATGTGATTTTTATGCAAATCAGGTGAATTGGACGGTTAAAAAAACCCTAAATGTCAGGTAGATAAGATCACATACACCTAGAGCAGTGTCATGATATTCTTTGTACGTTACATTCATACTGGAAACCGAAACGTGTTACAGAAATCAGACACCCACAAAAAGCTCTGAGATTGCACTGAGAACAGGTTCCTGCAAAGCACCAACCTCTGACAAAAAAAAAAAAAAAAAAGAAAAAGAAAAAGAAAAAAAGTAGGTTAGATTAGAAAACAAGATAGTTCAATTCAGCCAGGGAATAGGCTGTCCCCGCGCAGCGTGCAGCCTGGCCTCGGTGCACGCGCATTAGTTTGTTCGGCGGCAGCCGGCTCTGAAATGGGCAGGCTGCTCCCACAACCCATCCTCGACTGCCACAGGGAAGGGGAGAGATTTACGGGCTCTCTTCTGTCAGGCTAAACTTTTCTCTCCCAGACACATTTTTTTTTCTTTAAAAGTCCTGGCAGCTATTTCGCGTGGGGATGGCTAAGCCTYGTGGCCTGAAGGAGTTAATTTCAAAAGCAAAAATTATAGTTGGGCACTGTTTATTTAAGCAGTATTTTGTAAAAGACGAGGCACTTCTTTACAAAGGTGCAGTTCACCTGGGAAAAATACGCACTGGCCTCGACGCCGCTTAAAAATCTGCTCCATGTCCCCTGGGGGGGACGACCCACACCCCAGGGGCTCCCATCGCCGCCGAGCAGCACCTCCAGCTCCGAGGGCCTTCAACATCAGGGAGGGCTAAATAATTTCACACCTCTTTGTGCCCCACACGCCAACACGCAGGCAGAGGGGTTGCTTTTCATCCGAGGAGATTTGCCGGGGGGGCAAATGGAGAGGCTGGAGCGGGATGCCCCGCGGGGGGGTGCGAGGCACCTGTAGTGATGCCCAGCACTGCTCCTGCGTCTGCTCCCGCTCCTCGGAGCCACTCCGGTGTGCCCAGAAATACCCCTGCCAACTCCAAGGGGACCGTTTTCCAGCAGCATCGCCCCTGTCCCGGCATCGCCACCGCTTTGCAGGGTGGCACATTGGGGTTCAAACCCCTGCCTGGATGAGGGGCTCTCTGCAGGGTGGGGGGATGTTTTTGAGAGGGGGGTGCATGGGGCTGGCCCCCCACAGCAGGGTTACCACAGCCCCCGCACCGGCAGGGCCGAGCTGCTGCCCCTCCACGTGCTGCACAGGCACCTCATGGGTGTGCGGGAGCCGCCGCGAGGCCGAGGCCGGTGGGAGCATCCCTCAGCCAAAATGGGGGCTGCTGGTGGCTTCCCACCCCCCTCGGCAACTCTCCCCGCCATGGGGTCACCTTCCCCCCCAAAGCGAGGCTGCTTGCTGTCAGCTGGCGGAGGCGAGGGAGGCCGCCCCGCCGGGGCATCACCGCCCTGTGAGCCTGGCAGCCACCACCACCGCCACCGGCTGCCAAGCTGGTCCCCGGAGCTGGGACCCAGATGGGACAGGCAAGAGAAGAGCGTGATGAGGCCTCGCTCGGCACTGATCCCTCTGGCCGATGGGGGGAGAGGGGTCCCAGGGAAATGACCCCATCCCCAGCACCTCGAAAACCCTGGCGAGGCACTGCGGGGACCACTGCTGCTTTTCGGGGGCAGAAGGAAGCGGTGAGAGGTGGGGGCGGGTGACAGGAGCCCCCGGGGAGCTGCAGCCGGGCCCCGGGTGACGGACAGTGGGGAAGAGAAGGTACGAAACCGGAGGAGAAAGGCCAAAAACCCCGCGAAGGCACCCAGGCCGCCCAGTTCCCAGCCCAAAGGGGATGCTGGTGGCTGCTCTTTACATCCCTTTAAGGAGGGGGCTTAGAATGGAAACTCTGATGCAAGCCCATCTTGGCAGTGGCCAGGCAGAGCGAGAAATCTCCCCCGTAAAAGTGCTACTTGAACAGAAGCCGTGCTCGACCTCGGGTCTCCGCTAAAAAAAAAAAAACAACCCAAGCGGCAGCCCTCTCGCTGCTCCCGAACGTCCCGCGGGCGCTGGGCTCCGCCGGGCACACGCTCCGGCTAAAGCGAAAGCGTCACACGCTGCAGAGAAATGACAAACAGAAAAGATCTTCCCCCCCCCGCAACAGCCCCCTTCCTTTTAATTTCATTGCTGTAAAAAAAAAAAAAAAAAAAAAATCAAACTCCCGGAGCAGCGTTTATATCGCTGGGTCCGTTTCCTCCTTCGGCCGCTTGCAGACACCCGGGGAGCCCCCTCCCTGCCCGGGGCCGGGATCGGAGTCGCACAGCTCGAGCTGCGCTCACTCACTGGGAATTACACATTGCTTTTTAACTACAGGAAAGCCGTCTCTCCAGCATATCGGTACCATCTCAAGTGTCTCGGGAGTACCATCCCTGTCTTGCCACCGGGCTATTTTTAATGATAARATGAGTCGGATTAGCAGAAGGGCTTTCTTCCTAATTTCCCCCCCCCCCTCCTTGCTTTAAAGCGTTTCGGTTCAAGAGCTCAGCTGAGAAATCAAACTAAAAGCAGCAGCCGGGGACTTGGCGTCCAAGGTGGCCGCTCCGTGGGGCTCGGCGGTGGCTGAATCAGTAGCTCTGAGCAATTGCATTAGTGGACCGAGGGCACCGTGACCTGCGGTGGTTACTCTCGTAAACAAATTTCTATTAATTGCAACGGCCCGGGAGTGCCATCGCAGCCCGGAGCGCGGCCTCCCCCTGCTCCCCGCCACACTGAGCGGCCGCGGCACCTCGCAGCCCAAAAAACCGACGGGGAAAGAAAAACAAGACTGGCGATCTGCTGATCCACCCCCGCCCCGAGACAAACCCTCGCAGCAGGCCCACTCGAAAGAAATACGCAAGGCTGGGGGATAGAGAGGCAGAAATCTCGACGGATTTACATACAGGGCGATACATTTCCATACAGGACCGGGGGAAGGCTGGGGTGACCGCCCCCTCCCTCTGCACCCCCCTGCAAAACCCACCCGAGATATGGATTGCAAAGGCTTTGCGCTATTCCCCCCCCCGCCGCCCCACGCCTCCCAGCAAAGGCCTTTGCCCAGCAATAGGCGAAAAGTGCCGAAATAAAACCCCTTCCAGAAAAGCCAACGCGGTTTTGCATCCCCGGCACAGTCCGACATTTCCATACAAGCAGAGTATTTACAGACTTACAGGTTATTTTGCAACAATAACAACAACAGCTACAAAGAATTAACCCACCACTCCAGAGTCCTGGAAAGGAAAAGAGAAAATGGATCAAAAAAAAAAAAATTTTTTTTAAAAAAATCTTTTT